>WNGS01005641.1:4858016-4873630 GCA_020271785.1 Procambarus virginalis
ACCGGATCCCTATCAGTTGTGTAACCGGATCCCTATCAGTTGTGTAACCGGATCCCTATCAGTTGTGTAACAGAGCCCGAACAGTAGTGTAACCGGAGATCCGAACAGTAGTGTAACCGAAGCCCTATCAGTTGTGTAACCGGACCCCTACAGTTGTCTAATCAAAAGCCTAGCAAGTATACATCTCATCCAACCCCCAACCAAGCTAAACAGCCCCAGAGCCCAATCAAAATACATTCCTAGCTCGACCACACAGTCTCCTTAGCCTACCTAAAACCTTCCACTTGCCCTAGAAACCAACTATGGAGCCATAGCAAAATAAAAATGAGCTATGTACAAAAAAAGAAACCGAATTTCTAGCAAACATAGAAGTATAAACCCTAACAGACAAACCTAGAGCACAACCATGCACGACCGAAGCCCGACCATGCACACCCGAAGCTCAAATGACACCCCCGGAGCCGACCAGTTATGTAACCGGAGCCCGACCAGTTATGTAACCGGAGCCCGACCAGTTATATATCCGGAGCCCGACCAGTTGTGTAACCGGAGCCCGACCAGTTGTGTAACGGATCCCGACCAGTTGGAACAGCCTATCAGTTGTGTAACCGGATCCCTATCAGTTGTGTAACCGGATCCCTATCAGTTGTGTAACCGGATCCCTATCAGTTGTGTAACCGGATCCCTATCAGTTGTGTAACCGGATCCCTATCAGTTGTGTAACCGGATCCCTATCAGTTGTGTAACCGGATCCCTATCAGTTTTGTAAACCGGATCCCTATCAGTTGTGTAACCGGAGCCCGACCAGTTGTGTAAATGGATCCCTATCAGTTGTGTAACCGGATCCCTATCAGTTGTGTAACCGGATCCCTATCAGTTGTGTAACCGGATCCCTATCAGTTGTGTAACCGGATCCCTATCAGTTGTGTAACCGGATCCCTATCAGTTGTGTAACCGGATCCCTATCAGTTGTGTAACCGGATCCCTATCAGTTGTGTAACCGGATCCCTATCAGTTGTGTAACCGGATCCCTATCAGTTGTGTAACCGGATCCCTATCAGTTGTGTAACCGGATCCCTATCAGTTGTGTAACCAGAGCCCGAACAGTAGTGTAACCGGAGCCCGAACAGTAGTGTAACCGAAGCCCTATCAGTTGTGTAACCGGACCCCTACCAGTTGTCTAATCAAAAGCCTAGCAAGTATACATCTCATCCAACCCCCAACCAAGCTAAACAGCCCCAGAGCCCAATCAAAATACATTCCTAGCTCGACCAAACAAGTCTCCTTAGCCCTACCTAAAACCTTCCACTTGCCCTAGAAACCAACTATGGAGCCATAGCAAAATAAAAATGAGCTATGTACAAAAAAAGAAACCCGAATTTCTAGCAAACATAGAAGTATAAAGCCCTAACAGACAAACCTAGAGCACAACCATGCACGACCGAAGCCCGACCATGCACAACCCGAAGCTCAAATGACACCCCCGGAGCCCGACCAGTTATGTAACCGGAGCCCGACCAGTTATGTAACCGGAGCCCGACCAGTTATATATCCGGAGCCCGACCAGTTGTGTAACCGGAGCCCGACCAGTTGTGTAACCGGATCCCGACCAGTTGTGTAACCGGATCCCTATCAGTTGTGTAACCGGATCCCTATCAGTTGTGTAACCGGATCCCTATCAGTTGTGTAACCGGATCCCTATCAGTTGTGTAACCGGATCCCTATCAGTTGTGTAACCGGATCCCTATCAGTTGTGTAACCGGATCCCTATCAGTTGTGTAACCGGATCCCTATCAGTTGTGTAACCGGATCCCTATCAGTTGTGTAACCGGAGCACGACCAGTTGTGTAAATGGATCCCTATCAGTTGTGTAACCGGATCCCTATCAGTTGTGTAACCGGATCCCTATCAGTTGTGTAACCGGATCCCTATCAGTTGTGTAACCGGATCCCTATCAGTTGTGTAACCGGATCCCTATCAGTTGTGTAACCGGATCCCTATCAGTTGTGTAACCGGATCCCTATCAGTTGTGTAACCGGATCCCTATCAGTTGTGTAACCGGATCCCTATCAGTTGTGTAACCAGAGCCCGAACAGTAGTGTAACCGAAGCCCTATCAGTTGTGTAACCGGACCCCTACCAGTTGTCTAATCAAAAGCCTAGCAAGTATACATCTCATCCAACCCCCAACCAAGCTAAACAGCCCCAGAGCCCAATCAAAATACATTCCTAGCTCGACCAAACAAGTCTCCTTAGCCCTACCTAAACCTTCCACTTGCCCTAGAAACCAACTATGGAGCCATAGCAAAAAAAAATTGAGCTATGTACGAAAAAAGAAACCCGAATTTCTAGCAAACATATAAGTATAGTCCTAGCAGACAAACCTGGAGCACAATCATGCACGACCAAAACCCGACCATGCACAACCCGACACCCCCTAGAGCCCGATCAGTTAAGTAACCGGAGCCCGACCAGTTATATATCCGTAGCCCGACCAGTTGTGTAACCATAACCCGACCAGTTGTGTAACCATAACCCGATCAGTTGTGGAACCGGACCCCGACCAGTTGTGTAACCAAAAGCCTAGCAAGCTAATATCTCATCCAGCCCCCCACCAATGTGCTAAGTGCGGCACCACAGGAGTCCATTTTGGGGGCCAACCCTTTTTTGTCATAGATAATGACAGATGAGAATATTACAAACCACATCAAATTTGCAAATAACAGTAAAATCTATGGTAAAGTGAGAAGTGAAAGTCATATTGAAACCTTACAAAGAGATCTACATAAACTCCACAAATGGTCAGATGACTTTTTAATGTCGATAAATGCAAGACCTTGCATGTGTGGCATAACAATCCACGTCACAACTACCAAACTGACAGCACTACATTTCAACAGATGTATGAAGAAACGGGTCTTGGAGTCAGAATCCATCACGTGAGGCATAACAGTACACAACACAACCACCAAATTAACTTTATCTTGGAGTCAGAATCCACCACTCATTGATAGTTGTACAAGTGGGAGCGGCAGTAAAAAAGGAAACCAAACCCCGGGAATAAACATGTGTACCCTATACCTTCAAGGAAAAGAAAGTAGACCTTCAATTGTATAGGTTTCTTGTGCGCCCCACACATGAATTATTGGATCCAGGCATGGAAACCTCATCTTCCGAAAGACATAGCTGCTCTGGGGCCATGTTTTACCAGCTATGGAGCTATGTCTTACGACAAAAATCATACCAGAGCTTAGTCATCTCTCGTATCAGGAACGGTTGAGGGCCACAGAGCTAACAACACCACAAACCAGGCACGATAGAGCAGACTTCATAGAAACCATTAAAAAACTAAACAATTTGGAGGATGTCGATCAGGACAAAGTCTTCAAAAGGTCAGTTGTTACACGAACAAGGAGCAACGGGTTCAAACTCAACAAGCCAGAATGTTGGGCAGAAAGCAGGATATGCTTTTTCACCCATAGGGCTGTAAACCCGTGGAACAGCCTACCCGCCGAAGCCGTAAACGCCAAAATGTGCTGGGTTTTAAAATATAGCTGGAAAAGATCATCAGGACAAATGGGGAGACCTTTGACAAGCCGCCGGCTTACTGTCCTCATCGAGCCATTAGTGTTAGTGGGCCTTCAGGTAAATTCGGTTTCTGGAGAGGTGTCCCTGCTCCTTCCCGTTCCCATGTGCATGGGAAATAGGCTTACAGGTTCCGGAAGATGAGAGGAAATGTCAGCACTGTAGAGAAATGCCCGACAGACCACTGGAACATTATCTAACACAGTGCACAGTTACAAACCCATTAAGATTTCAACTTGGATTCAACAGACCAGAAGTTTAACATATGGGACAAAATCTTACTGAAGCGACCATACGAGTCAAATACTCCTACTCCGCCCAAGTAAAACAGAAACAAGCAACACAGTGTTGCTTTCAATCTTTCTAACAAACGTGACCTAACTTAAGATAACTTAACTTAACCTTCCATTTATCTTTCTTTTTTTTCTGTTCACTGTTTTCTCTTACGTTCCCTTACTATCCTCTTCTTATTCCTATTCCTATCTCCTTCTCATTCGAAGGTTATAATAGGAGCTGCCTCGTATGGGCCAATAGGCCCTCTGCAGTTCTTATTCCTACTACTATCCCCTCTACTACACCTTACTTTGTTCCTCACCTCTCTCGCTTATTTATTGCCGGCATCTACTTCCTCTTCACGTTACGGGCTATTCATGCCCGTGCCATCTCTTGGGTGGCTTAATCTTTATCAATCAATCAATTCCTCTTCACAATCGACTTGAGAATGGTCCAGGACGGACCGAAACGTCGTCGTCCCTTCACCTTCCAGTGTGTGGTCTGGTCAACACCACTTAGTTGGCCAGCCAGAGGCTTAGGGCCCGCGCAGGAATATCCCTGAAAAAATAAAATTATTGCAGTATTTGTACACAAGACTATCGCTTGACACTAAGCTTAGTTTTTAAACTATTAACTTGAAATAATATTACCTTATACGTGAGAATAATTCTAAATACCCAGTGAGATAAAATTGAGAAGTGCGGCTTTGGGCGGCCGTGTAGGCGCGCCTGGCCTGAGGCCAGGCAACTGTAAATGCTTCACCCTCCACATACTTCAAGTGCAAATTATTGCCAACAAAACCTAAATACCGAACCTACTGTACGCCTAGTTAAACATAGAATATAAAATTAATCTATACACGATAAAAAAAAACTATTGTTAATACACAGGACAAAGTCGATAATAAATGTGTCTTGGGGGGTGTAGGGGGGGGGGGGTCGACCGCCGCGTTAACCAGCCTTGTCTGACGACGGGGTTGTTTAACACTGGGGAAGATGTCCTACCCATATAATGTTGGTAAATCATGATCCTCAAAATCTTCCACAATATCCAAGAGAGGACCAACTATTTAGCATTAGTGGAATACAAACATTTGAATACTACAGAACCCGGATGAAAAAAACAATGACCCTCTGAGACATTACAAAAAACGCAATGTTATTATAGCGAATAAATATATAATGCATTAAGCCCTGTAGGTAGACTATATATATATATATATATATTCATGCGTACCTCCCAACTGCTCAGATATAATAGTAAAAAAATAAAAATAAAGAAAAAAAATACCAGCCTTACCTACAGGGGAGCGACATACCTCACGCCGCGGCTGCTTCCTGACAACTGACGGCGCCATAGTGACCCGCAAGCGACCAACCGACCCAGAGACCCCCTGCCTAAAATTATTTGAACGCCATATTGAAATTCCTAGCTTATAGCGCCTGGAGTGTGTAAATTAATATTTATATGCATTATAGGCCTTTCTAAAGTAATTTATAGATCTGAATATCATATATTGTCTAGCAAACGAATTATTTAACTTAATATTTTAATTGTGCCAGATACAAGTGTCATCGCACACAACAAGATTTGTCAGCTGATTTTTTTTCATTTTTTATTTATATATAAAAAATAATTCTTAAATTCTGTAAAAATAATTCTTAAAGTCTTGTAAAGCCACATCCGGTTTTAAAACAGAAAAGGAGTTTAGCCGAATCGTCTCGTGTGTGAAATCAGAAACGACCCCAACCAGCAGTTGTGTAACCTGTCCGATTGTTGATACCGTAACAACGTAAAAGTACATACATACAAGATGAGTTCCAAACATAATGTTGGATTTCTAGATAGAGGCAGTACATACATTGCCTAAAGCCACTAATACGCACAGAAACAAGTAACAGTTAGTGGGCCAGCCAGAGGCTAGGGCCCGCGCAGGAATATCCCTGCAAAAAAAAAAAAAGCGTTTTGGGCAATATAATTCGGGCTTTTCTATATAAAATGATTTGATTTGAAACTTCCAAATGTGTACAATCACGCTAAAAAAAAAACACTCAAGCATCAGATTTTAAATATCCATCGTAGAATTACATCCCCGTTTTCACTTAAGGATGAACTAAACTAACTTAAAAATTAACACTTGAATTCCATGCATGATGATGCCACATGATCTCTGGACGCTGGCCCTCTGGACTTATGTGATTGTAACTTGTTTAGGTAAATGAATTGTGGCGCTCAGTCCAATTCAATTCAATTTGTTTCTCTATTACACGTTCAGTCCCTGGGCCCATCATGTCCCTCTGTAACCCTTTCCACTACCGCCCACAGGATGGGTATGAAACGATTTGGCTGGGACTCGTATTCCGGGGAAAATTGGGATTAAGGACTTGCCCTAAAAGCTATTCGTGCTAGTGGCTGTACAAGATTGTAAGAACTCTTGTATATATAAATAAAAAATAAATATACAATATTTTTCAATTGTTCGAGTTTTGCTTATACTGCGTCCAGAGATCAGCAATTTATTCTTTTGCTTCGTGTTGGTACGTGCAGTTTGCATTAAAAAAGTTAGTTCATTTATTATGCCCCGATCCCCCAACAAAAAAAAAACAAATATTGTGCACATGATAGGATGATAGAAGTCGTCGTGCATCCTGGGAACCCAACAAGAATCAGCTGACCGGCGTTGCTAAGGTGACCTTCCATAACAACAACAGCTTCCCCCTCACAGGTTGGTCCTCACTTCCACCCCCTTACCCCCTCACACACACTCCCTGCCCCTGACATGAGGGCCCCTTAGGGCTGAGGTAATAGTGAGTAATGGCTCAGGGGAGCCCGAAACGCTGTGCGTACTAGTGGCTTAAGGTATTGTATATACTAGCTCTATCTTTAAATCCAACATTATGTTTGTAAGTCATCTTCAATGTATGTACCTTTACCTGAGTAAAAAATCTAAATCTATAGTGTTGGTTGTTATGGGCGCTCACTCCCCCTTATGCTTAGGGTACAGTTTCTTGTGTGTTAGTGTAATATATCTTCTGAAGGCTAACATCTTTCTAGTGGCCTTGGGGACAGGAAACCGGCGGCTTGGCAAAGGTATCCCATTTATCCTGTTGATTTTATCGAGCTAGATTTTTACTTTTCAGCATTGTTTTGGAATTTATAGGTGGGTGGTTATATCTTTATAGAAAAGGCATCCTGTGTTTCCTGTCCTGCCTTCTGGATGGTTAAGCTTGACACTGTTGCTCCTTGTTTGTCTTGCATCAAACCTTTTAAAGAAGTGGTCTCGATCAATATTCTCCAAGTTGTTCATTATTTTAAAATGTTTCAATGAGATCAACCCTGTCATGAGTTTATTATGGCCCTCATACCCATCCTGTGTGTGGTTTGCAGTTTACACAGTCATAGGTAAGAAAATAAGCAAATTCAGTCTTTGAGGGTAGCCCACAGCGGTGCTTGGCTTGTGTAGTGCTACCCTTGCCATTAAGGTCCATAATGGGGTATGGTCAAATCATACACAAGAGTTAATTTTCTGACTGTCAAAACTGTACTTTATGCACTATAACCCTTTCTGCCACTTCCCATGGGATGGGTATGAAGTGTATAATAAATGACTAAATATTTAGTTTAAAGGCCATTTCTGAACTGTTGGGTACAATGTGACTTGTATTCATCCAAAACATTTCCTTGTAATGTGTTTTTGGATGACATTGAAAAAAAAATATATATATTTTTTTTTTACATTTAATATAATCTTTGTTACAGCAGTTGGATGTTGGAGATGTAATATACCATGATATCCTAGATGTGGATGCTTGTGCAAGGCCTGGAACCGAGAGCAGAGAACTTGAACGAGGCTGGGGTAGAGAGCTCGAATGCAGGGCAAGAGGGGGTAGCTCGAATAAGGCCAGAATTGCTGTCTGCTCTGTAGTGAGGCTGTAGTGTCTTGTGAAAGAGTTAAATCGTATACTGGCAAATGTCAATAGCTTTGGAGAAGATCCACGGTATATCCAGAATATTTATCACTGAATCATAATTTGAGTTAGACTGACAATGCTCTGTTCTTGGCAGCTTATATTCCACATTTCACTTGGCTTGGCAAGTTGACCATCATCTTACTGGTTACTTATTGGCTGTCCTGAGTGATTCCTGGAAACCTTAGGGAGAAGTATCATTTGTAATTAGTGCACATAGGATTATTGGAGAACCTCTTGGAATGTGGAATTCTTTTGGATAAGTTATGTGGAATTAACAGGAACATGCAATTGTCTGCAATGGAACTTCTAAGAATTTTGGAGCAACTATATTACTCTTAATATAGTTGCCACATCCTAAAGCTGTCTTGAATAATAGGTGTCAGTGGCACCCCAGTGTTTGCAAACAAAGTGCTTGTTTTGTTCTGTTTTGTGCAAAATACATTTCAGTATTGTGTAACCTATATTGTTCTACAGTATTCAGTTCAGTGCCCATTTGATCTATATCCACTATCATTAGCTAGCATAGTTCAGGAGTTTTCCAAGATTACATCTATCCGTTATGGCCCCCAGTAGTCACCCCTCTATTAATAGGCACGTGAAACCAGATGCATTCAAAACTTGTGCTCGTTTTGATAAATAATTATTCCAATTATCATGTAATAAGTAAAAATTTTATGCATCACAGAGTGTGGCCTTTTGGAGCCTGGAATGTTTACAATTGATAACATGTGGAAAGGCCAGACCACCAAATTGTTATGTGTCATGCCACTCGACTCTCTTGTATTGCATTAAAATGCAGTATACTATTTTTGTAAGAATTCATGCTAAAAGACTAAATTATAAGGAAACACAAACTGTGTGAAATGGAAGCTATTTTTACCTATAAAATGTCACCACAGACAATTCAAAAGGTACAGTACTTGTCAAGATATTAACCAAAATGTTTAAGTGGTTGACGTTATGGTATGCACCAAGTATATTTTGATCTCTATTACACCCACCTTTCTTTCAACACAGTTGCACAACATTCCTATAATAGCATAGATAGGCTACTTGGTACACACAAGTCCATAATCCAAATGGACGACACTAGCTGGGCCACCTAAATGTTCACTGGCTCACCCACACAAATATTATCAAGGGCTTGTTTTAAAGAAATTTATGTGCAAAAATAATGTATGTAATATGTATGCAGAACATTTGAACTGATTTTCTGAATGTCTGATTCTATTACAGAATATGAAGAATATTTACTTTTTTCAGTATGAACATTGTGAGTGCAAGGCTGACAGTAAAACATGTTCCCAGGCAACCTATCTGGCAACTGTCTTGGCTCAGGCAACACAGCTGGCAACTGTCTCTGCCCAGGCAACCCAGCTGGCAACTGTCTCAGCTGAGGTTCCTGTGCTACCATCCTCAACAGAAAATATCATTCAACTCAAAGCCAAGCATTCTTCAACAGTGTGCTGCTCCGTTGGTTAATCTCATTTGTGTTTATAACTATTCAGTAGAGTAAGTATAACAAGATATTAACTTTCATTTATGATCAAGCTAACAAAATTAGCATGTACTGTACTGCAAAATATACTGTATATATACCAATATATATAATATACATGTAAATTGTTAAATTTGTTATGGATATTTTCTACTCGACCTTGAAAAAAGCCAACCATGTATAAATACACTCTGGCTTCCTGTTCCCCAATACAATGAATTATTGTTATTATTAATATTATTATTTTTATTATACAATGGATTTTAATTAGCTTTCCATATTTAGAGTAAAGAAGTTCAAGATATTTTAAATGTTATTTATGTAATATGAAAATTAACTTGCATAATATGACTGAGTTAAGTGCATTTAAGTGTGCATGATTTTTTGAGAACATTGGAGTGCTCAAACATCATTAATAGTTAAATGTTTGAGATAATGAGATTGTAAGATAAATTTATTATAATAACTACAAAATAATAATGATAATGATACAGTAATTTTTACATTTTGTGCTGTGCATTAACTTTTATCATGGGTGAATGTTACACCTGTGTGTGGGGGAACATGTCCATTTTGTTTTCCCAAGGTTGCAGCTGCACGGGTTCTGGCAATGCTTTTTCAGGTTTCCCTCACCAATCTGTTTTCAAGTTAGTTTGGTTATGGTACCAAATTATATACATGTTTCTGGGCTAGAGATCCTAATTACCTGTTATTGGCTGTAAACATTACTTTTCTTCTCAGTATTTGCTCCTATGACACAAGAGTAGGGTACTGTACAGATTGGCAAAACTGCATAGCGCGGTTTGGAGGATTGTCAAGCAGAGACGTTTGATCCTAATGGGCATATTTTTTTTCCCTGCTTTTCTTACTGGCAACAGGGTTAGTTTTAACAGCAAAGAACTACAGCAACTCCATTGTAAGGAACAACTGAATAGCTTCCAGTTGTGTTGTTGGGGCAGGAACAGCCATTGAATGTGTTCCATTAAATGTACTGAACACCGGCATAGTGCTATCTGTGGTCTTCATATCATAAGTTAGAGTACAAGTGTTTTTTTGTGAGCTGGTGATTGGTGCTGGATAATTCTCGGTGGTAATGTCATGTGTTGCCTTGGCATAACAAGTATTTACCTGAATTTACCACCAGGAAACAGCCACTTGTCAAAGCTCCTCTCATTTGTCCTGAAGATTTTATTTATTATGGATCTTAAATTGCAGTTTTGGCACTTACATTGCATTTACATTGCATTGCATTAAGTTTTGGCATTTATGGCTTTCGCAGTAGACAGTTCCGTGGATTTATAACCCTATGGATGAAAAAGCATCTGTTTTCTGTCCTACATTGTGACTTTTTGAGCCACAGTGCTGCTTGCCTTCACTCACTGTTCTCTCCATGCACAATATCACTGTAATTCTGCAGTGTCCACCTCAAAATACTTAAGATCTGATATAATTCAAGTAAACTGTTACTTGTTTTAACAGGGAAGTGTTTTGTTGACAAAGACAAGGCATGACTTTACACTGGTTGATTTGACTTTACCAATGATCCTTAACATCTCTGCCTTTTCTGCTCCATTATGGTCATTTATAATATTTTACTAACAGTTACAGCATGAAAAGTTAATTTTCCTACTGTATATCTCTTACTGCCATGGTGAAGTTAATTGATAAACAGATTTTTATTACTGGTATCCTGTAAAGGTTTTATATTTTGCAGATTAAGTGAATCAATATATGAACAACTGAGTGATGAAACACTGGAGTCTCTCAGTGATTTTTTGGAGGAGCTTACATCATCAGAACATGCTCCTGGAGACTGTGATGTGCTGTATTCGGTAAGTTTGATATAACACTTACTTTCCATACACACACACACATGCACTGAAGTGAGATTAGTGGTTTTGGGGGTGCCCCTTGTGGCTCTCAACTACTAGGTTGCATCCTTGGACAGAGCAGTGGTCTGTATTGGTTCTCTGACTTTTTGGATGCATTCCCTGGAGAGTGTCACCCCACTCCCTGTGCCTCTGAAGGCCAGGTTCTAGCGCTGGTCCCCAGTAGGCCAACCAAAATCCCCAGATGATGCGACCTAGTAGTCAGGAGTCATCTCGGTGAAATATCCTCGGGGAGCCATCAGGTCTCGCCTAAAAGAGGTATTTAATTACATTCAATGCTAGTTTTATAAATTCAATCCCCATTTGCTTCTTTAACAGTAATAATCTANCAAACAAGTCTCCTTAGCCCTACCTAAAACCTTCCACTTGCCTAGAAACCAACTATGGAGCCATAGCAAAAAAAAATGAGATATGTACAAAAAAAGAAACCCGAATTTCTAGCAAACATAAGTATAGAGCCCTAACAGACAAACCTAGAGCACAACCATGCACGACCGAAGCCCGACCATGCACAACCCGAAGCTCAAATGACACCCCCGGAGCCCGACCAGTTATGTAACCGGAGCCCGACCAGTTATGTAACCGGAGCCCGACCAGTTATATATCCGAGCCCGACCAGTGTGTAACCGGAGCCCGACCAGTTGTGTAACCGGAGCCCGACCAGTTGTGTAACCGGAGCCCGACCAGTTGTGTAACCGGAGCCCGACCAGTTGTGTAACCGGATCCCTATCAGTTGTGTAACCGGATCCCTATCAGTTGTGTAACCGAATCCTTATCAGTTGTGTAACCGGATCCCTATCAGTTGTGTAACCGGATCCCTATCAGTTGTGTAACCGGATGCCTATCAGTTGTGTAACCGGATCCCTATCAGTTGTGTAACCGGATCCCTATCAGTTGTGTAACCGGATCCCTATCAGTTGTGTAACGGAAGCCCTATCAGTTGTGTAACAGGACCCCTACCAGTTGTCTAATCAAAAGCCTAGCAAGTATACATCTCATCCAACCCCCAACCAAGCTAAACAGCCCCAGAGCCCAATCAAAATACATTCCTAGCTCGACCAAACAAGTCTCCTTAGCCCTACCTAAAACCTTCCACTTGCCCTAGAAACCAACTATGGAGCCATAGCAAAAAAAAATGAGCTATGTACGAAAAAAGAAACCCGAATTTCTAGCAAACATATAAGTATAAAGCCCTAACAGACAAACCTAGAGCACAACCATGCACGACCGAAGCCCGACCATGCACACCCGAAGCTCAAATGACACCCCCGGAGCCCGACCAGTTATGTAACCGGAGCCCGACCAGTTATGTAACCGGAGCCCGACCAGTTATATATCCGGAGCCCGACCAGTTGTGTAACCGGAGCCCGACCAGTTGTGTAACCGGAGCCCGACCAGTTGTGTAACCGGAGCCCGACCAGTTGTGTAACCGGATCACTATCAGTTGTGTAACCGGATCCCTATCAGTTGTGTAACCGGATCCCTATCAGTTGTGTAACCGGATCCCTATCAGTTGTGTAACCGGATCCCTATCAGTTGTGTAACCGGATCCCTATCAGTTGTGTAACCGGATCCCTATCAGTTGTGTAACCGTATCCCTATCAGTTGTGTAACCGGATCCCTATCAGTTGTGTAACCGGATCCCTATCAGTTGTGTAACCGGATCCCTATCAGTTGCATAACCGAAGTCCTATCAGTTGTGTAACCGAAGCCCTATCAGTTGTGTAACCGCACCCGTACCAGTTGTCTAATCAAAAGCCTAGCAAGTATACATCTCATCCAACCCCCAACCAAGCTAAACAGCCCCAGAGCCCAATCAAAATACATTCCTAGCTCGACCAAACAAGTCTCCTTAGCCCTACCTAAAACCTTCCACTTGCCCTAGAAACCAACTATGGAGCCATAGCAAAAAAAAAAAATGAGCTATGTACGAAGAAAGAAACCCGAATTTCTAGCAAACATATAAGTATAAAGCCCTAACAGACAAACCTAGAGCACAACCATGCACGACCGAAGCCCGACCATGCACAACCCGAAGCTCAAATGACACCCCCGGAGCCCGACCAGTTATGTAACCGGAGCCCGACCAGTTATGTAACCGGAGCCCGACCAGTTATATATCCGGATCCCGACCAGTTGTGTAACCGGAGCCCGACCAGTTGTGTAACCGGATCCCTATCAGTTGTGTAAATGGATCCCTATCAGTTGTGTAACCGGATCCCTATCAGTTGTGTAACCGGATCCCTATCAGTTGTGTAACCGGATCCCTATCAGTTGTGTAACCAGATCCCGAACAGTAGTGTAACCGAAGCCCTATCAGTTGTGTAACCGGAGCCCGAACAGTAGTGTAACCGGAGCCCGAACAGTAGTGTAACCGGATCCCTATCAGTTGTGTAACCGGATCCCTATCAGTTGTGTAACCGGATCCCTATCAGTTGTGTAACCGGATCCCTATCAGTTGTGTAACCGGATCCCTATCAGTTGTGTAACCGGATCCCTATCAGTTGTGTAACCGGATCCCTATCAGTTGTGTAACCGGATCCCTATCAGTTGTGTAACCGGATCCCTATCAGTTGTGTAACCGGATCCCTATCAGTTGTGTAACCGGATCCCTATCAGTTGTGTAACCGGATCCCTATCAGTTGTGTAACCGGATCCCTATCAGTTGTGTAACCGGATCCCTATCAGTTGTGTAACCGGATCCCTATCAGTTGTGTAACCGGATCCCTATCAGTTGTGTAACCGGATCCCTAACAGTTGTGTAACCAGAGCCCGAACAGTAGTGTAACCGAAGCCCTATCAGTTGTGTAACCGGAGCCCGAACAGTAGTGTAACCGGAGCCCGAACAGCAGTGTAACCGAAGCCCTATCAGTTGTGTAACTGGACCCCTACCAGTTGTCTAATCAAAAGCCTAGCAAGTATACATCTCATCCAACCCCCAACCAAGCTAAACAGCCCCAGAACCCAATCAAAATACATTCCTAGCTCGACCAAACAAGTCTCCTTAGCCCTACCTAAAACCTTCCACTTGCCCTAGAAACCAAATATTGAGCCATAGCAAAATAAAAATGAGCTATGTACAAAAAAAGAAACCCAATTTCTAGCAAACATAGAAGTATAAAGCCCTAACAGACAAACCTAGAGCACAACCATGCACGACCGAAGCCCGACCATGCACAACCCGAAGCTCAAATGACACCCCCGGAGCCCGACCAGTTATGTAACCGGAGCCCGACCAGTTATGTAACCGGAGCCCGACCAGTTATATATCCGGAGCCCGACCAGTTGTGTAACCGGAGCCCGACCAGTTGTGTAACCGGAGCCCGACCAGTTGTGTAACCTGAGCCCTACCAGTTGTGTAACCTGAGCCCTACCAGTTGTGTAACCTGAGCCCTACCAGTTGTGTAACCAGAGCCCTACCAGTTGTGTAACCGGAGCCCTACCAGTTGTGTAACCGGAGCCCGACCAGTTGTGTAACCGGATCACTATCAGTTGTGTAACCGGATCACTATCAGTTGTGTAACCGGATCCCTATCAGTTGTGTAACCGGATCCCTATCAGTTGTGTAACCGGATCCCTATCAGTTGTGTAACCGGATCCCTATCAGTTGTGTAGCCGGATCCCTATCAGTTGTGTAACCGGATCCCTATCATTTGTGTAACCGGATCCCTATCAGTTGTGTAACCGTATCCCTATCAGTTGTGTAACCGGATCCCTATCAGTTGTGTAACCGGATCCCTATCAGTTGTGTAACCGGATCCCTATCAGTTGTGTAACCGGATCCCTATCAGTTGCGTAACCGAAGTCCTATCAGTTGTGTAACCGAAGCCCTATCAGTTGTGTAACCGCACCCCTACCAGTTGTCTAATCAAAAGCCTAGCAAGTATACATCTCATCCAACCCCCAACCAAGCTAAACAGCCCCAGAGCCCAATCAAAATACATTCCTAGCTCGACCAAACAAGTCTCCTTAGCCCTACCTAAAACCTTCCACTTGCCCTAGAAACCAACTATGGAGCCATAGCAAAAAAAAAAAAATGAGCTATGTACGAAGAAAGAAACCCGAATTTCTAGCAAACATATAAGTATAAAGCCCTAACAGACAAACCTAGAGCACAACCATGCACGACCGAAGCCCGACCATGCACAACCCGAAGCTCAAATGACACCCCCGGAGCCCGACCAGTTATGTAACCGGAGCCCGACCAGTTATGTAACCGGAGCCCGACCAGTTATATATCCGGAGCCCGACCAGTTGTGTAACCGGAGCCCGACCAGTTGTGTAACCGGAGCCCGACCAGTTGTGTAACGGATCCCTATCAGTTGTGTAAATGGATCCCTATCAGTTGTGTAACCGGATCCCTATCAGTGTGTAACCGGATCCCTATCAGTTGTGTAAC
>WNGS01005641.1:4882899-4962133 GCA_020271785.1 Procambarus virginalis
TTAGACCTTGTAGTTTTTGTAATTTTCATTATTATTAATTTATTATTATTATTATTATTATTTTATTATTATTTATTATTATTATTATTATTATACTGTATTAATATTATTATTATTATTATTCTAGTATGAGAACATCAGTAGGAGCCTTGATGAGGATTCGAACCTATGTGGTAAATAGCATACGAACAGCATAGTATATGTAATGTATACCTAAATTATATTATGTAATTATATTGTAACTCTGTCTTGTATTTCAGCATTTTGAGTCTTTACTGAAGGATTTGCTTATTATTCGGATAAGTTCTGCGAGTTGCGAAGACTTTTGAGCAAGAGCGATGGGGAAGAACTTAGACAGAGCAACTTGTGTGTAATGCGCATAATTAGGCAACTATTCTTACAGGTATGACTGGTTTCTTTCTTCTCTCATTAATGATTTGTATTTTAATACTCTCTTTATTCTAAATATGTATTCTTTCAGACTTGTTATATTTAATCCTTTAAGCTTTTATGCTTATCTTTTTTTTCAGTTACCAGATTTAAGGGGATACAAGCTACCCCAATGTTAAGCTGCAGGGGAAAGTTTTTTAGACATGCCTGTTATTGTATTACTCAAAATCAAACTTCTTTATGCCAGACCCTTTGAAGTTGAGCCATCATTTTGATACCACATATTAAAGCTATATTCACAGTCAAAATTGCTCTTTACACAATAGTTTTAGCTAGCATAAAAGATGCCTTTTATGAGTTAATAAGTTCCCCTTAAAATTATTACAGTACTTTTTTGCAGCTTTTCCTTAAATATGAAATATGAAATACACATTTCTTTGGAGGCATAGTAAGAAGCAAAGTTATCATTTCATATAAGCATCCAGGACTTCATGGAAAAGTTAAAGTTCTGGGACGAACTATGTTAGTACTGCCTCCTCCCAAGGTTACAATAGTTACTGTCTGTGGCAGGTGAACAGGTTTCCCAAATGTTGCATTTGGGAAACCTGTTCCCAAATGTTTGGGAACAGGTTGTTCCCAAACATTGAGGGAACAATGTAAGCTCACGCACACTTTTCTTATTCGTTTATTAAAAAATGGTGTGGTTTGTATTTGTTAAAATACTGGACTACCTTTTCAAACCACTCAATTGTTTGTGTTCTGTTAGGTTTATAGGTTGTCTATGTACAGTCCTTGTAAAGATCAAATCAATTTGAATACTTCATATCTTTTTTTAAATTTCATATTGTACTTATCGGTAATCTCTTCCAGACTTTAGGGAAGGTTCCTGCCTACTCGGTGGTAGGAAATACTGTCGATATAATCAGCGATTTTTTTCAATGCTGAACTGCAACATCCCAGTTACATCTGTGACATGTGGTACCGATGTGCTGATACTCAATATACTACATAAAGTAAGTGTAGCATGGTAAGTTGTACATCTGTAGTGTATATCATTGACTGGTATTATTTGCCTGTCTGGTTTTAGTTATCATTTCTAATTGGTAATTTCAATGTTAAGTTACTCATATTTTGTTCAATCACAATTTTCTTGAAAGTATTTGTTTAATAATAATAATAATATTTTATTTATAAAATGCAGAGAATCAAATTACTGCAGGTAATTACCGGGTAGTAGTTACAGTATTTGCATATTTTATAAAGCCACTAATTAAGCATAGGGCAATTTCAAGAGTTATTTGAGCATAAGTTAATTAACATTTTAGTTTACATGAGATATACAAAAGCTTCATAAAAAGGAAACTGTTTGAATGAGGATATTAAAGCATTTTCCTCTTTTAAACTATTGATTGAATAACAAACTTGGCTGATAGATGTACTGTATGTATTAGGTGTGGAGATTGATGAAATAATTTCCTTTACTAAGCATTTGAAAGATGTTGCAGTTAAATATTGTTTCACAATGAAGGGTTGTTCTACACCTAGATGTTATGGTGAGTATCACTCTTTACAACTCACAAAGTAGTCTAATCATGGAATACAGTACTTAGTTTTTATGACTCCCGACCACAGTCCAGCCACAGTCTTGTAATAAAATTACAAGACGGCTAGATATTTATTGAGAAGCAACCTCAATACATTAATTCATTGCTGTAAATCTGGGTTCTCCAACATGAGGGAGATGGCTCATTTGCGTGTATTCTACAAAGCCAACAAAATTAACAAATGTTGATGTCTTGCTGAGTAAGCTTCACTTTAGTTCCCTCTTACAAGAAATTAGTAAAAACTCAATTCCACAAGTGAATATCAGATATATGATCCTGCCTTAGGGTGCATCCAAGTGTCTTGCTCGAAAGTTTGTATTTTTTCTCTCGTATTGGGATCTTGAGTGATATTTAGTGCCTTCTGACTATTCTGAGGCACAGACAGTGCTAAATAGTCTTCCAAACTAGGTACCTTTCTTTGATAATTACTTGCATGCTTGGAAAGTAGATTTTCAAATACTGCATTCATAACCTGATTTTTTTTCTTGTTTTATTTGCTTTCAGTTTCAAGAGCAGCTCATGGGATATGGCATTTTAGAACAGTTTCTACTAGATTCCTTGTGTTGGGATATGATCGCTTTAACCAGACTGCTGCTAGAGAAAGGCTACATCGAATCCTTCCTCAGGTGAGAGAGATCTATCAGTAATCTTTTATGCTTTTTGTCCTCGTTAAAACTTGTTGCCCTCAAGAGCATGACCTCTTGTAGTTTTACTCTGACATTTCAGCCCTTTTTAAAATTATAAATAGTTTTGAATGAGCAGATGAAATTTTTGCAGAGAAATGTTTATGTAATGAATGTAAAGTAGATAACACTTTCTTTCAATAGAGGAATATCTGAGCAGTAGAAGAGAAGCAGAATGACAAATATAATAACGACAAATAGGATGGAAAAATGCTTTCCATGAAAGAGCGAAATGGAGATGCAGAAAAATACATAAATTTATTTACCATAATGCAGATGGGACAGAATTTGCATAGAGAGAGAGACTCACATAAACAGTAACCCGTTACATATTTAAACTTTGTACTAGATTAATGATTGGGTCAAAGGAGAAAGTGACAACAAAATAATGGAAAGTGTTCTTGGAAAACCTCGACACAAGGTGAGGGGGTACAGAGGCACCATACAGGAGGCCTGATGAAGCACTGGGGGTGCAGCAGTGAAAGACTGCTGGAGTATGGTATGGTATTGTGATGCTTGTTTATCTCTGAGCTCTATAGTTTGAGTTATACAGTGAATAGATGGGTAATAGTTTCTTTATTAATATCTATAACCATTCACTTTATCAGTGAAAAATAGGCTAATTATAATGATGATACTGTGAGAAAATAGAAGTTGGCAGTAGGTAAGAGGAATGGGAAGTAGGTAAGGGAAATGAGAAGTAGGGAAGGGGAATGGATAGTAGGTAAGCAGTAATGAGAAGTTTGTAAGGGAAATGGAATATGATAAATTTGTCAGTTTAGTAATAGTAGAAATGAATATTTTTTGTAGTGAGGAATATTTGAGCAAGATTCAACTTAGAGTGACACATTAAGCTTGTACAGTAGTGGTAAATGATTTGAAATATTTAATGTACATTGAGATTAATGAGAAAATCTGTAGGAGCCGTGATGAGGATTCGAACCTATGCGGTGGGTAGTTGCACGCACACACATCGTGGCCTGATTGTCTGGGACCCATGCGTGGGACTACCCACCGCATAGGTTCGAATCCTCATCCCGGCTCCTATGGATTTTCTCATTGATACATCACGTTAATGTGATTACTCTCTGTGTATTGAGATTAATGGTGGCTTGGTCTTCATATTCTTCTAATAATGGTCTGTTTGAAATTTTCTATTTTCAGGTCATCTGTAAACATTCACAAATATTGGATAATCATGGTCCAAAATCTTAAGGAAGCCAAGAATATTGATTTGACCTCAATCGAAGCTTTGCTCCATATTGTCACAAATTTCCAGGTTTGTGACATTACTGACTAATTCACATATTGTATTTGGGAACCTACCCTCATGCACTTTGAATTTTGATGCTAAAAACAATTCATATAGGAGTAAATTTACGTTTTATAAATATGTACAGAACAAAGGTCTACTGTATTGAATAATTATTGCCATAATATCTATTTTTAGCAGTTTCCAAGCAATGCTTTGTAAGAATTGTAACTTCCTCAGGTAACTTCAATACTGGTACTGTACCGAGCTTCCCTGGATAAATTGTTCAAGGAGTGTCCTCGGAAGAAAGAAGTTATAGCCAAATGGAATGAGGATATTCATAGTCGAATAAATATAAAAGAAGACATCTTGGTGAGAATTTTCATTACATAAGTTTATGAGGATGCTTCATGTGTATACTGCTGTAGTTTTACTTCTTGAGCAAATATGTATTGAAGTTGTACAATGGGATCGAACCTGCATACCAGGATTTCTAGGTAATATGTGTACTTAAGGAATTAAACATTCTCAAGATTTTCATATAGATTTTCAGGTTGGTGGGTCATTTTATTTTTTAAGTACAGTACAGTATATTCATATTATTGTTTATGTTATGTTGTTGTATGCTATAACTTCCAAGTAGCATGGGCTATGGTGCCCGTAGATTTGATATCCCGATCCATTTGCCAAGCTACTCCCTTGATTGACTGTGTTCAAAACATAGCTGTTTATTTTTCTGTGGGATATATTTTTTTTTTGGTTGGGTGCAGAAGTTTGTGATTGTAATGTATTATGATATCCATCTTACTTGAGGTGTGTTAGCATCTAATACAAATCAACAAAGTCTAGCTTATTAGACATAGCAATGGTAACCATCATATTGGCCTCGCCTTATATACGGTTAATTAAGTTCATAAATTCCTAAATGTATAATTATGTTGTATAATTAAGAAGTCATAAGTTATCTTGAGCTGCAAAATGGCTTCTGATCTCCAGTCAAATCAGTTCCATTCTGGTTCTAATAAGGTCTTAATGTTGTATCTGCAAAGGTTGTTTATACTGTATACCATATTCATAATAATAGATTTACTGTTTTGATACATTGAGGAAATGTCCTTGAGTATTTGAGGTGTCTTAAGTTGAGAGTTGACCCTGGATGTCACTGACCACCCACTGAATGCATGTTTTACCGATTAAAAAACATAAAATAAATTTATTGTTATTTACAGTGGTTGTTGGTGAATAATGGTAGGGAATACTCCCATTTCCCACCTGTCTTCAAAATATTTATATACAGCAATTGCATGCAGCAGTCGTTCACCTCTCTGAAAGCTAAATACTGTATGAAGTAAAAATGTAAAGGTAATAAGTGTTGTTCTTTTTGTAAATAACTCATTAGATTTCTAACAAATTCAAATTATTCATCCAGGTTGAGGCTTCGAAGCTGGAGAAAGAAATTGTAGAATCATTAGATAAGGACTCACATGAAGCAATTCGCATGGCTCTTGTATGCATCTCCGCATTCACAAATGCTACTGATTACCTCAATCAAGTAAATATTTCATTGTTTTCTTTGTTTTTCATGATAATTCTACTTCCATTCACTGAACTTTGATAGTAATTTATCAGAAATTTTTACATTGAAAAGCATTGACTATTCATACATATAAATTTTCAGTTCTCTCTTTGTTATATAGACAACAAAATTGAGTAACCCTTATGATTAGCACCCTTGCTTAAGAATGATTCAGGAATTAGTGTGTTAACATGCTACAATGAATATGTGCCTTGTGGAATATTCGTACATAATTTTTTTTCTGTGGGGAGTCCCGTTGGCTTCCTGAAGCTAGCTTACTGTCTGGCTCGTGGTTCCTGGTAGGCATAAAAGAACTCCACGATTGATGACACTCAAGTAGAATGACACTTAATCAATAAGCTAGTTTCAGGGAGCCTCTGGGGCTCACCCAGAAACTGGTGTTTCATTATACAGTACTCAATGCTGGCTGGCTTTTTTCCTCTCTCTCTCGCAGACATGTGCAGTGACAGTTTTCCAAGGACTGGTGTTTCTGCTTGGTTCACAAGACTTGGATCATTCCCCCATGAGGTATCATGTAGCACTGCAGAGAGCAGTGATTGATGGATTGCGTGTGCTAGTGGAAAAGTGAGATTTGGAGTTGTGTTTTATTTATTTATTTTTGTCAATACAGCATATTTGATTATTGATGCATTAGGACCTCATCCCTCAAGACATTGTCTAGATACAGACACCATTCCACTACCGGACCAGTTTGGGACTGAACACAGCCGAACATGGTGATTATCCACATGTGGCAATGTATATGCTCACCCTCACAAAATATGCAATGTGTGGCACAGTATGTAAAAATATGCCATCATAGCTTTATCCCTACAAAATATTTATTATATATCTGAAATTACATTACAGTACAGGTACTGTACACTAAAAACTGTAAACCAAAGACAGCATTGCATTACAGGAACACGGTACACAATAAAATAATATTAAGTTTGAAACATAATTGTATAGGGTACTCACCAAGGGTTGTGGTCCTCCTCCTCATACAATCTCATACAAATTTTAGCAAAGTTACAAGTCTTTGCTTTTCAGATTCAACATGGACTGGAGAAAGTGTTATGCTTCTGTGTGTCTAATGGCCAAGTTATGTGATGTTGTCAATATACCAGGACTCTCCCCACAGGTAATTGCTAACGGCTCTCAACCTGCTACACTAAGGGTCTCGGTAGTACACTCGGGTTCGTTCACCTACGGTAAATAGGTACCCGGGAGTTAGTCAACTGTTGTAGAGTTACAACCTAGGAAGGATCCGTAGTTTGACCTTGGGGGGGAAGGGGGACCTCAATATTGGGCTGCCTGTCCCAAACAAAATGAATTTTAATTACATTATAACTTCAAATGTTTTTCAGCAGATGACTAAACTGTTATTATTTCTGAGCTGTCACATTTGGTTGCTGCCTGAGATAGGTATCAGCTATGTCAAAAGACAGGAGCAGGAATCCTCACATCACTGTTGAGTAATAGTAATCATGTCACTGTTGAGTAACAGTAATTCTCATGTCACTGTTGAGTAACAGTAATCCTCATGTCACTGTTGAGTAACAGTAATCCTCACATCACTGTTGAGTAATAGTAATCCTCATGTCACTGTTGAGTAACAGTAATCCTCACATCACTGTTGAGTAATGGTAATCATCATGTCACTGTTGAGTAACAGGAATCCTAATGGATGAGAACCAGGCATCTGTGGTAGTAACAGCACCATCCAGAGAAAGCAATTGTATGCTGCTTCTGGGTGACAGTATGATGTTGCACTGTTTTATTTGTATACTGAATTACGTTTGAAGTTGCTGATGCAGACCTCACTTTGCAAATCAGTTTAGTAAGTTCATTGAATAAATATGAAGAGCTATAGCAGTGTGAAAGATGCATTTGTAAGTTGAGGGGCTAATATCTATATGGTTCACATTATATCCAGCAAAAGGCATATAGAGAAAGATAGTGTATTTGAGTTACAGTGTTTAAACATAAGGAAGAAACTGAAAACTTAAACTTAATTCACAGAACATAATAATTTAAAGATGTGTTGTCAACTGAGTTGATTTAAAATGCGATACAAATGATATGCTTTTCAACTTGCAGGTTAAAGTGTGCACATTGAAGGCCATGAATTCCTGCATAAATGGCTTCATTCCACCTGTCATGGCAATGTTGGTGAACAGTGAAGATTTGGAGCATAGGCCTAACAGTGTTGAACTTTTGGGCAGGGTATGTAAGCTACTTTGTTATCTTGGAACCTCCAGTCCTAGGTAATCAAGATTTTTTATGACTAATGGACATTCTTTTTCTGCCAATAAGTGTCATCTCCAATTGCAGAGGTTTTCGTTCACTAAAACATGGGGCTTTATTTCCTCTGAAAATGAGGTTTCCAGGCTATGGCATAGAAAATATGCAGGATGTGAAGTCTCTTTATAGACAGGTTCTCTTGGTAGTTGTCCTTCATATGACAGGTTGAAATTAGAATTTCACTCAGAAAAATCAGCCTATAGAACATGGGGAAATATTAGGGTATAAATAGTAACACACTTAATATGGCTCCAGTCACATTTTTAATGATTTTTGTAGATAGAAGCAACATTAGAAAAAAGAAACTGTTGAGGCAATGTATTTTTCTTGTCTTAATTTTTTTTTCTCAAATGCCTCATGACGTCATCTCTGGTTGCGATGAATCTCTCACTCCAACAAATCAGGGTTGGTTTCATATAGTTCGCCATATTGCGGTTGAATCTGGAAGTGTTGAGGATTACTTCCATAATCGTATTTGATTAAAAATTGTATGAAATAGAAGGAAAGTAGAATGCATAAGTAAACAATATTAAGCATGACATTTTTTTTAATTATTGTTTAGATTGCAGAGAGGTTGATCAAATGCTGCTCTACTGACAGCATAGTGGATAATCAGATATTGTTACATAAAGCCTATAAGAAAGATAAAGAGCCTATAAGAGATAAATAGTGGAGAACCTATACGTTTCTTACAGCATTCCTTCCATGACTGACCAGAAGCTAACTGGTTTACTATCTAGGACTGTTTGTCACTATTCTTGTCTTGAATAAGAGAAAGTTACATGTTGACATGCAAATGTTGTGGCCAACAATGCCACAGTGAGCAACAGCCTGCATCTCAGTGTACTGTAATTGTAACTTTTCACTCCAACACTTAAATATTCTTAAATGTTTAAATACATGTAGACAGCAGCTTCTTAACCTTCTTCCTTCAACCCCTAATACTCTAATGCAACATTAGTCATCATGTGCTTATTCTCTTCGATCACTAATATCAAATTTTGTTGAACAGTTCACCAAGCTATAGTAACCATTTGTATTTCTGGCATCATTTTCAGTCATTAAGCATTTACTTGGGAGACAGAGACTGGGAAGTGAGGGACTCGGCATTGGAAATCCTCATCACGTGCATGAAGCTGGCCAAAGAAAGTAAGTTGTGATTTACCATAACCCTCTTGATTGCTTTGGCCCATAATAGTAAAGCTTACAATAATTTAGGTTTGGTATGAACATTATTGTGAAATTTTCCTCCCTCTGAGCATTGACCACTCATTTGCTTCCATTGGCAAGATACCCTGGTAGTACATACATTGTACTACTGGTAGTACAGTACAGTTGGGTTCATTCTCGCCTCACGATCGAGAATTGCATATGCTGTTGAGAGGATATGCAAGTATCCTCTCCCTTAAGCAATATGAATTATGCTTAAGGGAGCATTCAAGTGCATTGTGCTCAGAAATACAAAGTACAGTATTTGATATTCCAGAACAAGTCTGGAACCAATTATTGCAGATTTTAGAGATTGCACTCTATAGGATTTTTTTATTCTTTATTAATTTTATGTCCAACATTATTACACAATGGAATACAGATATACCAGTAACTGTTTTCTATTTCTAGAGTACCCGCACTTTGTTGACTGGATGCTGCGCTACAAACTGAACTTGGCTGTTATAACTGCTCTTGGAGATATTGAAGGATATGTCAGAGCGAGTGCCTTCACTGTCCTTGCAAATATAATATCCTTTGACAAGGTTTGTTGTACAAGTCTGTCTTTTGGAAAAATCATTATTTAATGAAGCAAGTTGATGATGCGGATGTTATTTAAAATGTTATCTGGTATTCAATATTTGAATATTTGAACATTGTAACTAGCAGCAGTTTTGTTCCTTACTGCTTACTTTCATATCTGCATTTGTTTGCATCTAACAAGTTGCACTACAAATTGAATCAGAGATCATCAGATCATCAATGTATCAGATCACAGGGAGAATGTGATCACAGTCACACTCAACACTTTCCACTCGCCAGCCAGCGGTGAGCTAATTGCCAGTGATACAAAATTAATTCAGTAGTGAGGTTTATTGACTGTAATTCTCTCATTCTCTTATCTCAGAGATATGTACAAGTTTTCCCCATGATAAGAGCTATGAACACATAGCAAGTGTCAATTATGCATTATGCACTCGGACCACATACTGTACCCTTTTGAGTGTCAACTGCATGGCTTATACAAGGGAATCTTTTGTAAAAATAATTAATAGAGGAGCAGGGAAGAGGTGTTTTTATTTCATTCACCTCTTGACATGTTGGGAATTTACTCAAGGGAACAATGAGGAGTCTTCATTCAGAATTAGGGTGATACATGAAATGAAATACTTTTGAGCCAGTTGCATATTTGCTTTAATTCTCATTTTGTCCTGTCATTCCCGAGCATCTTTATGTGGCCTGGGTAACAAGTGCTGTTTCCAGCTTCACCAACTCTGTTGTGGGAATGGTGTTGCCAACTAGTGGTCAGAGTAGCAACTGATTGTCCAGCTAGTAGTTAATAGAACAACAATTTATATTATTTGATTTCAATTTTTTATACATGGGCAGTTTGTTGCACTAATGTTAGTCCTTCTATATGATAATATGTTAGCCTCCTGGGGGGGTGGCTTTAGTTAAATTTCCAACTATTTTTTCCCAACTAGAGTACACGACTAGACAATTTGAAAAGTTACTGGTCATGGTGGTTAAACTGGCCATTTGAATCTGGCAAGTGGAATGTGGCTATGGATCCTTTTAATCATTTTATCAGGAGAGCAGCCCAGGGACCAGCTAAGGAAGCTTTAATTTCACTATGTGCCCTATTTCTTCTGTATATTAACCTGTTCACAAGTGTAAAATGTGTTGAATGTAACTTTAATTATTGGATAATTAGGTGTACATGGAGTTGAAGGAGGAAGGTCTGCCTCACCGTGCTTTGGCCTTTGCACTGCAGGAAGGCGAGTCCTCTGTAAGAAAAGCTGCCATAACTCTTGTACAGGAGCTGTTCTTGGCAGGCAAATACAGGTATATTGCTACAGTTTGCATAATTTAGTTTACAAAGTAAAATTAACCAAGGGAGTTTGGACTGGGGGGATTTAATTAATTTGATAAAAGCATTAAGTATAACTATGCATCATTTTTTAGAGTTTGCTAAAATAACGTATTAGGAGGTAAAGTATTTTAATGAACTTTTATTTACTTGTAATTATGCAGTTTTATGTATTTTGTTCGTTTGCTTACTGATCCTCTGCATGTTTAACATGTGTGTTCAATGATTCTTCACAAGGTTTGCTAACATATGTGAATGCATTGCTTTATTTTGAATGACATTACATTACTGTACTCTAAAAAGAATTGCTTATCTTTAAAAAAAATGTAGATAAAGACCATTATTCGAAGGGGGTGTATTAATATCATGGTGTCTTGATCTTTATTTGTGTGCTGTAATCAGTGAAGAAGAAGTGACTGGTTTTGTTGTAAGAATAATCCAGCGTTCTGCAGAAGATCCAGATGATGAGGTACGATTGGCATCTCTGGAGTTCATCTACACTCATATCCTTTGGACTCTAAATAAAGCAGGTAAATGTACTTATGTGTAACTGTGGCAGTCATTATAACATGATTACTTGCTATAGGAATGCATTAGTAAGATGGGTTATGCTAAATATTGAATTATCAGCATAGCTTATGAAAATAAACATGTACTCTTTTTTCCACAGGAATGGTTGATGGAGAATTTCCCCAAGTGACATTTAGCAAAGGAAAGATTATAAAGCTTGATAAAGAAAAAGTGAGGAGTCGTATTCATGCTGTTCTCACTTGGTAATGCAATTGAGTACTGCATTTAAAAAAAAATAATAAATAGATTACACATATATGAACCACACAAACTTGTACTGTAATTGAGTCTACTATTGGCACTTAAATTGAGTGGCTTATGATGTAACTAAAAGTAAATTGACAATAAAATTTCTAAATATATGATGGGTTTGGATGATAGTATGAAGAGTGGCAACAAGAATAACAAAATTAGCTCTACATCATGAACCTAGTTTGCACAAGTCAGACCGATCCAGGAATATGCAGCTCCAGCCTGAAGTCCATACTTAGTTAAACACAAGGCAAAGTTAGAAAAGATTCAGAGATATGCCACAAAATTAATCCCAGAACTGAGAGGTATGAGCTACAGGAGCTAAACCTCATGTCCCTGAAAAACAGAAGAGTAAATGGAGACATGATCACAAAATTCTCAGGGGAATTGACAGGGTGTACAAAGACAAACTATTTAGCATGGGTGGAACACAAATACATAAGGGGACACAGGTGGAAACTTAGTACCCAAATGAGCAAGAGACATCAGAAAGAATTTTTTCAATGTCAGAATAGTTAACAAATGAAATGCATTAGGCAATGATATGGTGGAAGCAGACTCCATACACAGTTTCAAATGTAGATTTGATAGAGCCCAAGAGGCTCCAGAATCTGTACACTAGTTGATTGACAGTACAGAGGCGGGACCAAAGAGCCAAAGCTTAACCCCCACAAGTACAACTAGGTGAGTACAAGGAAAGAAAATTAAATCTTTGTGTTAAGTTTTGTATAGCAGCTCGGAATAAAGTGATCATGTATTATTGGAGGTACAGCACAATACATTTATACATTAGCATTACCCAGCTTCCCACAAACTGTATCGAGGTGTGGAGGCAATAGCCCAGAGAGAGGAAAAAAAAGGTGAATTATATAGTAAAAGTAGATTATTCAAAAGTAAAGCAAAGGAATACCCAATTTCCTAACAATAGTCTACCTCACCCTCCTTAAGCAAACTATACTGTACGTGTAAATAACATCTACCCAAGAACATTGTGCCACTACTTCACCTAGTATTGTGCTAAGAATATTACTCCATCACTATTATTATTTATTCTTGTTACTAATTTACCATCTTTTCATGATGTTATAGGATTTGTGAGTGTGGCTACATGTGCTCTTTACTGGCGTGTATAAAGGACCTAGTAACGAGTGTGGCAGCCAAAGCAAGAGAGATTCTGCGCTTCATTAATGAACTCATCACTCGTTACGAGATACATTTGGAAGACAACGTCAAGAGCAGGTTGTATGATTAGTTTAAAAATACTGTATTGGTGTTTTTTATAGTTGATATTATCTGATATTTTTCTCTGAAAGCACCAGATTTGAGTGTTGTGTGTTTTTCTTTAAAATATATACTGAAGGGCTTATAAAATGAAGTGACTAAAGTGCTACACTATATCTTATTAAATTTTATTTTGTGATTCTGATTTATTGAATGAAACTGAATTATTAAAGTGAACATTTATGTATGTATTAATATTTCCATGATTCAGGTTTTATGTTATAATAAATGACTATGTAGATCTACTCTACCTATATTTTTCAATAACTACTGAATGTTTTATGCTGTGGTGTTTTGGCACTAACATTTAAAGTACTGTACATATACTCTTTCAGAAAACTGTTGGGAAATAGTGTTCCGGAGAGCAGAGTGAGGGAGTGTGTGATGGTGGAGGTGCCAAATGTTGTAAACGTTGCTGGTCACCATGTCGTCATCCCAGAAGATACGACCCTTAGGGAAGAAATTGATAAGACAATCAGTGATATTCTCAGCTCTTCATCTTTGGAATCTGTGGCCAAGTAAAATGCAATTTTAATTTCTTTGTTTTAATATGGTTTTCCATAAGTAGTTTAGTGGACGTGTAAGAAATTGTTCCAATGTAAATAAGTTAATTTTCTCGTTTATTTACTTTTATTTATTTTTACTCTTTTCTAAATTTATACAACTCGGTTGCTTCCTAAGGCAGTGACCTGCTCTCACAAAGACATACTGTACTATAATAGCCAAGCATGGCTAACTTTGACTTCCCAACAATATAGGTCTTGTCAAAACCTGCTGGGCAAACCGTGGTGAAAGGGAGACACTAGAGATTTATCTAACCAGCCCAGAATAACCTCCAGATTTACATTTATTTACTGTATATTTAAAACCTCCTCCAAGTAATACTTTACCTCAAATGCTTATGGAGCTTGCTAAGATTGGGTTTCTTCCTGTTTAAATTTGTCCACTTGATACTGTTGGTGAAATCCAGGAACAAACTGATGTTTGTCACAGGTACTTCTTGGCTGCTGGACTCTAGGTTTAATGCTTCAGGTTTTCTGGCTGGAAATAATTGAATGTTGACCGTACATTTCACCACTTTATATCTATCATGCTTGGTCTGTCTCCCCATTATCCAGGCTACTTATCAACTCAAGTCATTTCATACATAATTTTCACACTTAGACTTCTGCCAGATGGAGTAATATTTGTTTACATTTAAAAGAATGAATATTGTGAAGTATAATAAATACAGATGCATTAATCAGTTGAGTGTAATGGGCATAGTATATGGAGGATTGACAGTTTTTCAGATACCTGAGAATATGACCATTGATGAACAAGGAGGATATCTTGGTGGAAGAGGTTGAGGGAATCAGATATTTTAATTAGGTAGCTATCAGAAAGTAATGTGTGATAGGAACTATAAAATGCACAAAACTTTATGACAACAATTGGCTTCCACCTTTGAGTTTGCTTTTGTCATGCTTTATTTAATGAAGTTTTGAAGTGATTATTATGCTGCTTGTGAGAGGGTATAGTATGCAAGGAAACCCTCTAACTCTTTGTAATAATTTTTCTCTACAGGCAATGATAGCGTTTTCAGAAGGGTCGGACCAGTTGGACCCCGAGCTAATGAGTATCTCTTTTGATTGTGAATGCCCAAGTCTTCGGGAAAAATTACTTTCCTTACATGGCATATTTTGGTTAACCTGTTCCCTGAACACTTATTTGTTATATTTTCATGTATTATGTTTAATAAGAAACTTGGTTTTGGGTGATATGATACTGTATTCATGAAATAGAAAATAAATTGCTGTATGCAGTATAATAGCCTATAGAGTATGTAAATAATCAAAGCCATGAAGACTTATTGTAAATACAGTAAATATATACTGTATTTACTGTAATGCATTGTATTGTGTGTGTGTAGTTCATGCTGGCCTCTAGCCCAGTAATTTTTAATGATCAGCTAGAAAAGTATAGTACAGTGTACAGTACTGTACTGTATTAACGATTACGGTACATCTATTTTTTCTTCCTAAACCCGTGCAGGGTACGTGAATTTTATTGATAAAAAAAAAGAGAAAATACAGCATATATAAGTGAGTTATAAATGTAAAATATTTGACAAATTTAATTGGGACTTAACTACCCTGGAAACACACAATGTAACTGTCCTTATTTTCTGCAACTTGTAATAAAGTGGTTTCATCTCATTATAACTTTTTATGACATATTAGAACATTGTTACAACTTGCTATATTGGTTGTTACTTGTTAGATCGTGTTCGAACGTTGTAGCAATATTGTAGTCTCGTCGTGTGTTGGGCGGGTAGAGGCTACTTAATGTCAAGGCCATTGGCTCGATTAAATCACTCAACATCCCGGGTTACTAACATAACGACACCACAACACACCATTGACTACAGCACATTTTTGACACCAGGAATGCGATACCACTAATAACAACACACCGCTGACAAAAACACACCACTGACAACAATTCACTTTTGATATCAGCAACCTAACACAACACACTACTGACACAATGCACCTATCACACTACCAGAATCTGGTCACCCCTCACCACTTCTCAGATACTATGAGTACGTTGGAATAAGTATTGTACAAGAAATAAATGTAAAAGGCTTTATTTGTCCTAAAATAATTTTTGTTCTCTTTCAATGATGAGTTATACTGTACTTGGAGGTTATGAAAAAGTTTTAAACACGAGATGCCGAAGTGCTAGGTTTACTTGAACTAGATGGTGAATGTTCAATGACTGAACCCAAGACAAACCGATCACTTCCTCTGTACAGTAAAGCAATCTCTGAATAATATTTTCCAGTTTACTCCAGTCACATTGGCATAAATTTCTGGAAATAATTTTTCTCTGACGATCTTCAGAAATTTGTCTTTATATGCAAGTGCACTAGTGCTGTCGGCAGACTGACTCCCACCTATGATTATGATCTGTCCAATTTCATGAAGGTCCATAAACGATTTTAATCACCCCTAGTAGTATATGATAATGTACTTACATGTATTTTCTAATGGAAAACCTTGCTTTTTCCATAAGCTATTCTGGGACAGTTTTTTTTATTTAATAACACTTCATTTTCAACACTTCACTTTAGCCTATTATAGAACTTTCCTCTTTGTGAGGTATTTATGATTCTCGTTTTGATTATAATATTTCACAATCTTCTCTATTTTCTTTGGAATATCACTCAAAGTTGTAGTTGATATATATTCAGCACAGATGAGTGTCTTAGGGACACAACTTTTAAAACTTTCTAATTGACTCATATTTCTTCACACTCGGTAACATAACATGTTTTTTTCTAATTTATTCTGTTAGCTGAAGGCCTTTCCGAGTCATTCATGGTGTTTTGTAAGAACATTGAAGAATGATGCTGATGAGATTGTGATATACTCAAGGTAAGGATGGGAGTCAATGAACGGTCAAGTAGCCAATGTAAATAATACCACCTAACGTGTTCATCTAGGCAGCCAATCCAGCAACTATTGGCCTACAGCATCCATCTGGCCAAAGAGTGGGCTGCCAAACAAGAGGGGCCATATTCGTCATTTCCGAGTAAATGACTTGGCAAACTCTAGCCCAAATACGAGGGGTAAACATGAAACATCTGCAAAAACGCTATCATTGCCTGTGTTTTCCTTTAAATGTTTAAAATTTGCTTTGATTATATTAAATTCTTATAAAATTGGTACTAATCTGTCTTTCTTTTCATTGCAGGATTAGGCGGCCAATTATTGAGTCCCTAGATACATCTCTCTGCTCAGGGAAGTTTCTCCTCACACTTGATGACATTCCACCGGCAAACCCAGCACTTCCAATGTCATGTCTGTTACAAAGCATTGATGGTCTTTGTCAGTATAACACTTCCACTCAAGGTATAAATTATGTTTAGATTAGTTTACAGTAAAGAAGGATTTTCTGAAAAAATATATGGAATATAGAGATATGATTGTATTAATATCTTGCCATCCTCACTTAAGTTCATTTTTTTTTTAACCATATTCATACTGCAGCTCATGATTGGATGGGCCACAGTTTGTTCCAAGTAGAAAATTCTATTATTATTTTGCTGTATCTGATCAGGTAAATGCTAACAAAATGGCTGAATGTACAGTGTGTATGATTCAACCTCGGTTTACATACACACATCTCACATTACCTAGATATTTTCTCATATTCAGTTACTGTATGTTTTAGTGGCATAATTTTTTAGGAAAGTTAAACAGTGACAATAGAAATGAAACTACCAGAAGAGTAATTTACAAGAGAATCAGTCTCCAGTATTCCACAGAACAGCTGATTAAGGGTGTGCCATTCTCTTGGGAAAAGCCCTTTAGTCCTATTGGGTCACAAATCCCTGTCCCCTTTGCTTTGACTCATGCAAGTAGTCAAGCCGAGATTCCTAAACCACCCCGAATGTTTTATGAACATTTTTAATTAGTTGACATTGATCATTTTTTACAGTTCTAGGTAAATTATTTGTGTCAGTCAATCATCCCTTCATTTTTCATTATTTTTCTTCCCTATTTATCATCATCCCTTGCTCCCTCCTGCTTTTTCTCCTTTTCCTTATTTGGAATAACAGTTGTTTCTGGTGGGGAAGATTGCATGCTGCCATAACCCAGAAGGCAATTAAAAATGGCCCTTGAAGCACCCCAGAGGGCACAATATCCAAGAGTGGTATTGGTCTGACATTGAAGTGACATTATCAGCAGTGATTCGGTGTTGATATTGGATATTGTGGATTTTGTACCCACAAAAGGATTTTGTACCTTGTCAAAGGATAGTTGGACCTAGAACCCAGTCCTCCAGTTTGACTCTTCATGCCAGAAAATCAAGCTGAGATTGTAAGCCCAACCCAGAAGTTACATGGACTATGTTTCTATTGTACTAATGGCCTTGTTACAGTGCCAGATTTGTATGTCGGTTGATCAATCGGTCTTCTTCCCTCGCTCTTCCTAATTTTCTTTTTTTACCTTCCATTATCCTCTCCTCCTTATCTTTCTTGCTCCTTCCATTCTCCTTTCTTTTACTTTCCTCCCTCTTCCTATCTTCAGTTACACATACAATAGCAGTGTTCATGATAAACCTAACTATTTCTAAGATCTTTGAAGAATCAAGGCATTTTGCTTTTTAATAACATGTCACTTTTGCTTATTTGGAATTCTTCAGTTGCATTTAAGTTCATAACAACATTACTCATTAATGTAAAATATGGATTATGATTTTCCAGATGAAAAACACCAAATTAATGAAATGATTTCATTACTGGACGACATTCTCCTAGACGGAAGCCAACAACAATCTCACATTGATGACCAACGGGTGCGGGACTGCTACTGAGAACTTTGAAAGGCACCTTCTGTATGACTTTCATAGTTGAGTGTGATTGAGATGTTGAAAAAAAAAGATTCTGTATGTGGTTATTCTCACAAAGGGGAAATTCAGATAGAGCTAAACATGGGAGTAAGGCAACTGTTATGGGTTGCATCCTAGGGAAGGTCAGTAGTTCAACTTAAGGAAAACCTTGATTCAAGTCTTAAGTACAGACTTCCTGTTTTTGACAATGGGAATTATAGGTGTGAGTAATTATTGCCGTAATGTTGGTAGCCCTCTCCGTCTACAAGGTGCTGACTGAGAGACTTCAAAAGAAAATTCTGAAAAGTTACATAGCAATTTTTTTTTAACATTAAATTAAATGCCAAGTGTATATTGCTCAAAGTGTAATGTGGCATAAAGGGTGACTGCTAAATATTATTTAGGTTCATAAAGTTATTAAACTTTTGATAAAGGTTGTTACTATATATTACAATATATTTTTTTACCTAAAAATGTTTTTAATTATTGTATATTGTACAAGGAAAAGGCCTAAATGCTACATCAGAAACTCACTGGTTAGAACTATATGGAGTAGGAATGATTCATCCCCAAGGGGTTTATTTAACCTTGTAGTGACTTACAAGGTTTCAGATAGTCTCCCATTTTTTCCACTGTACTCCAAATTCAAAATTAACTTAAAATATCCTAAGGTAACCTAACCCCAATCTAACCAAACAAATGTGGCAAAGCCAACACATGTCCAGAGAGCATGACTGGAGAGTAAGATAAAAGGATTTAACAATAACATGAATAAATTATGATGTGTTTTAGAAATAAGGGAGGTGGTGAGTAAATATTTAAGCTGTATAATGAGATCAAAGTACCGACACCCGAGTGTAGGCAGGTGTCTCATAAAATTTTGATTGTGGTACTGGATAGTGCCTTCTAAACTATTTTCAAGTCAAGGCAAGTTAACCTCCTTGTTAAACGTTTTGGTGGTTTGTATTCCAGATAAAAATTAGGATTAGGACATGCTAGTGGCTTTACAAGAATGTAACAACTCTTGTATATATAATAAAAAAAGTGACAGTTTTGGTTGAGATACTTTTAAGTCCATCATGGTCTAGTTGGCAGTGTGCCTCAGGAGTCCATAAATGCAGGTTCAATCCTATTAAAAGGTTTCAATAATTTATCATTCTTGTGATTTCATTGTGCAAGGTAGATGACTGGACCTCCCTTCTCTGAGGGTCAATCCAAAATGCTACTACATTCTTGCTTTGTTTACACTGGAATAAAAGACTAGCAAAACTAAGTTATTTTATCTTAAGCAAGAACAAATATAGAGAAAAACCCAACTTTGAATGTAATAAAATGCCAGTTTCTGGGCAAGTCCCCTTGGCTCCCTGAAGCTATCGCACTGTTTAAGTGCCATATAACTCAAGTGTCACCAATCGCGGCATGTATATTTTCTAATATGGTCCAATTTCTCGAATGGAATCAAATGTTTATTCAGGCTTGTTACGGCTAGCTTGAGCCAGTAACCGGGTTCTTTCTAGGTAGTGTGTCTTAGAGCCTCTTCGTCTATGATCCCACTCCAAGTCAATGGTAAGTTCTCAAGAACTGGCAGTAGCAAGTAACAGTGCAAGGAATAAAGGGGGGTTAAACAAGACGCAATTACACCATCACCAATATATTATCACCTTCAATTACACCTTCACCAGTATATATTATATATCTAAGTACTGTATAACTACACATGTTCACACTGTGCTGCTTTCACCCAGGACTCTCGATAGATCTGCAGTACTCGTCAAGTCCCAGCGAGTCTATTATCTTCATATATACGTCTTCCACACTCAGTGGTAATCACCAGCGAGTTCACCTTCAACATGGGCCAGTCTACACATCGTATCGTCACGATGTCCCAATACCCCACATCTGCTTTCCAGAAACACACTGGCAGAGGGCTTCAGCAACAAGCTGACAAAGGTGTCAAATAATCACGTACAGGGGTAGCTAACACCCTGGCAGAAGTCTCTAGCAACACACTAGTAGCACTTCTCAACACACACACTACTGTCGTCTTTTAACTCTTCTTGGCCAGTTCCTGGGTACGTCGGTCTGTACAACACTGCATAAATCCAGCAGGTAACACACTGATACTACCGACGACGGCCACTTTGTCCTCTCACAGGACCAAGTCAAGAGATCTGGACTGCTCAAGGTGAACTGCCCTCAGCTCAATCGCCTCCTTACGTCACCTCTGAAGTTCACCTCCAGCCACAAGGGACGCCACACTGGGGTCGATTCTAATCGTTCATAAACATTTCTAATACCGTCCGGTCGGTACACAAATAACCATTTCATTCACAGACAATTACATACAGGAACCATTTCGTACACACATTAAGGACTGGCTTGTGTCCCTTGCTGTTCTCATCTCCCAAGACAGTAATATAACCAAAATGAGATAGAATTTGCTAATAAGTTAATGCGAGTAATCAGATGGTACAAGATACAGTGGCACCTCGACATACGATTGCCCCTACTTATGATAATTTCGAGTTACAATGTAAATTTCATCGAAAAATGCGACTCGACATCCGATGGTGTCGTCGACTTCCGATATTTGTTGGTACACGTTCGTGTCGACCGAGTGTGTGGTTCCCAGTCACGTGGCCGATCTGCCTCGGTTTACTACAGCTGCCCGCTTAGTGACGATTGCGCCTATAAGAAATTCCGCTTTTGTGGTGATTTTTTGCATTTTGAACATTAAAGTAGTTATTATATATCACGCCATGAGTCCCAGGAAAGTCAGTGGTAAGGCTCAACATATGAAAACCCATGTAAGGATGACCATAGAGCAGAAACAAGAGTACAGAATGTCTCTTCCTCAACAATTAAGAAAATGTGTGCAGCATGGGAAGAATTGCAAACCTTTGCTGAAACGACTCGCCCAAATCAAGCTGCAGTAGGGCGTTGCCTTAACCTATTCAATGACACTGATGCATCATTACAGACAAATGTTAAAATGAAGGGAAAAACAAATGTCTCTTGACAAATTTGTAGCGAGACAAACAAGCACTGAACCACAACCAGGTCCTAGTGGTATTCAGGCAAAACATAGGAGAGAGTACCCCAGAGAAAACATAACTGCCTGATGTGTTAATGGAAGGGGACTCCCCTTCCAAACAGGAACAACTCTCTTCCTCCCCCTCATCACCATCTTCCATACGCCATCAAGAGCCTCCATAAAGGTAAGAGACACTTTGGTACTATGTTATAGTTAGAAAAAAAACATTGTATTCAGTATAAAATGTATTTGTATGTTAATATTTTGGAGGGTGGGGAACGGATTAATTCAAATCCCTTTATTTCTTATGGGAAAAATCGCTTCGACTTACGATCCATCTCTGGGAACGGATTAGCATTGTAAGTCGAGGCCCCATGGTAATAATATATAATAATAATGGCTGACCAGCCACATGCCTGAAGCTTGGCAAGCCACAAACCTCCAGCCAGCTGGGTTTTTGGTCGAATCGTATACAGTGTAACCGTTTCGGAGGGCGTTGGCTCAATACACAAAAGTCCAGTTCGTTCATGTCACCACCCTTGATTCAATTTCTTTCTTTATTATGCACCCCATACCCATCCCGTGGGCGGTGGTGTAAAGGATACAGAGGTACATAATCGGTTCAGGAACTGAACCCTCTAGTTCGTTTAGCTAAGCAAATAACAATGTTTGACGCTAGTTACAAAATTATCAATGTTGTATACACATGTACACACCCTCATACATACATGTACATATATATATACGTATACACATATACATACACATACATATCTAATCACCCACACAAATACACACATCAAGAATCTTTGTGTCACAAGTGACACAAAGAGGTGTCACAAGTGACATTACAAGAGGCTCACAACAGTCACTATACAAGGCACTTTACATCTATAGCGAGTCACACAGTTACTAGTCTTGCTGCACACCCACCCAACTGGGCGGCAGCTTTACAGTCATGTGCATGCATTACCGACAGTAAGCAAATTTTGGATACTTCGCTAAAATTTCGGGCAGCACATCATTGTGAATGAAGTACTTACACATTTCTTGGACACTATTGATGGTGTTATCTCTAAATTCCGCAATTTTTTCACATTCCATTATATAATGACGCAAAGTATGCTTAGCTAAACGAACTAGAGGGTTCAGTTCCTGAACCGATTATGTACCTCTGTATCCTTTACACCACCGCCCACGGGATGGGTATGGGGTGCATAATAAAGAAAGAAATTGAATCAAGGGTGGTGACATGAACGAACTGGACTTTTGTGTATTGAGCCGACGCCCTCCGAAACGGTTACACTGTATACCATTCGACCACGGGATGGGTATGGGGTGCATAATAAAGAAAGAAATTGAAATTGCCCACGGAGAAATCATGAGCATTGTAACATGAAACTTCATACAATATACAGTGTTCATATAATATAAAATTTCTCATACTAGATACAATTTCTCATATTAGAGAATAAGATAGTAATAAATGAATCTTAAACGAATGAATGAGAACATGAATGAATCTTTAGCAAGATTCGTGACAGTTCACAAACTGGTTTGTATTCAGGAACCCTTTTGTATACACAAGGTGTAGACAAAAATGCACATTTTCTGTGATAGAAGAAAACGCATGCATAGAGTGGGGGACGTCTTTATATGTTTAATAATATATAATAGTAATACTGTAATTATAATTAATCTAATTATAATAATTTGAATAATTTTTAAAGTAACATTTATAATAATGATATTTATCATAACATTTATAATATTTATAGTAGTAACATTTATATTATAACATTTAATACTAATATCATTTATAATAATAATATAGTAATTACAATAATTTATAATATTGTAATAGCCATAATATAATTTATTAAATCTATAATAGATTTGAGTTCTGTAATTGGTTAATAATAGTAATAATTATAAATATAAGAATAATTAGAATATTTATAAATGACATTTATAAATAATATCTATAATAATTGTACATTTATAATTACAAAAATTTATATTAGTAATTATAATATGTTAATAGTATTGTAATAATAGTAATAATATAATTATCAAATCTATAACAGATTTAATAAATCCATTACAAGTAAACTAATTACATGTTCAATTATTTAAAATTACACTAATGCATTTATGAAGGTAATTAGTTACATTGATCATGGTATTAAATATCGTAAGACTTTGGGGGTTCCGGCAGAGCACTGTTCCAGCGGTGACCCCCAATACGCCAGGCCAGCTGGCGCGCTTGGAACTCCCAACCCGAAAGGCAAGTGTTAGCTGGCTGCTGTAACAGGTTTTAAGACGTTAGCAGCCACGTCGCTAACCTGGCACTACCAAGCAAGAACGAGAGGGGTCTTTCCTTCCATGCAGGTTTAGCATAAAGTCTTGCCGTTCCAGACTAGTCCAACTCGGGGACCTGAAGAAGGACCTGCAATACAAATGAATATTGATAGGAGTTTGTTGAATACCGGTAAAGTGTGCACAGCAAAAAGGGCTACAATACACAACTTCAAAAAGCACATTTACCAATAAGAAAATGACTGGGGAAGTCTACTAAACTGGCAGATTTAAACTTTAAATAGATGACAAAAAGAAAATTCCTTCCCTTCCATAAGGTCTTATGAAGTGTTAACAAATGAACCAGCAGTAACACTTAAATATGTAAAGGAAACCCCACAAGAGGAGCTATTACACAAAGAAGGGTTCAATACTTGAGGCAACCGGGATAATGCAAAAGAAATTGCATTAAAATAAATGTGTAACTGTTGCCAAAGGGCATTGCACTGAAGCAAAACTAAACCTTGTTTAAAGGAAGTTAAACCCAGATAAGAAAGACAAGAAAATCAGAAAAGTCATTAAAGACAGGAAATGAACCTGTGGGCTAGAACTTGCAGAGAATAAAACAGGAAGTTGAAAAGGAACTTCATACTGCGTAAAGAAACCAGGCAAGAGGGGAACACCGACAACAGAACTGGAAACTGCAGAGAAAAGATGAAGTAATAATTCCTAGCTCTGAAAATGCTGGAAAAGTACAGGATAAGAAAAACTCGAAAAAGAAGCAAGTAATAGATAAAAAAGAAGTCCTGCACAACCCCCTTAAAGAACAGAAAACAGAGAGGGATGTAAGAGTCCTAATAGAAACTCAGAAGCTAAACAGGGCATTTCTGTGTAACAAGTGTAATACAGACTACAAAAGAAGAAAAAATATCCAACCAAATTCAGGAGTACCTTATGGGTTCTAAAATAGGTTAAATAAGAATTTAAAAAACAGCAAACCAGCATACAGTGGCAAGCATCAAAATGTCAAAGATTCTACATTAAACGATAGACAGTGCAGGTACAGTAGTTGAAACAGTCTGTTTAAAACCCATTATAACTATGGTAAAAGACTAAGAATGTCTAGCGAAAGAAGAAGACTGCCAATATCTTCCAATACTTGATAGAAGGTCAGTAGGTATAAGAAATTCCCATAAAGAAACAGTAATACTTAATTTACTAATGTATAAGAATAACAACAGGAGGCACGGAATGAAAATATGAATGCAAATAAACATGTAAGTAATGCGAGAAGTGCCAGTACTGTAAATAATAAAGGAAATGCATGAAATTCTTTAACAATTTCATAGTATGGGCAAACAGGCATTAAGAATTTGCTAATAAGTTTATGCGAGTAATCAGTTTTTTAGTTTTAGTTCATTTATCAGATGATACAAGATGATAATCACAATGGCCGACCAGCCACATGCCTGAAGCTCGACAAGCACAAACCTCTAGCAGCTGGGCACTGGTCGAATTGTATATAACCTTTTCGGAGGACGTCGGTTCAGAACCCAAAAGCCCAGTTCATTCACAAACAGGTTTGTATTCAGGAACCCTTTTGCATACACAAAAGACCATAGTTGCACACTTCATTGACTTTTGCTGCCAGAGGTAAGATAGTTCATCAAGCATCCCCTTTTCACCCAGCGAGTGGTAGTTTATTGTGCACCCCGAAGCCTGACTTAACAGAGCCCGACCGTGTGTAACCGCAAGCCTAGCATGACGAACCGAACAAACAACCTCTGAAGCACAACCATGCACGTACCGAAGCCCGACCATGCACATACCGAAGCCCGACCATGCAGAACCCGAAGCCCAAATGACAACCCTCGAGCCCGACTAGATATTTTACCGGAGCNTGAGAACTTCAGGCTAGCAACACTGGAAACCAACAGTCAGGCCTGATCTCACCAGGACCTTTAAAATACTGGACAAATTGAATGATATTAACCCAGACCAATTCTTTACGAGGTTCAGTGTTACACAGAGGGTTAACAGCTTCAAACTCAACAAGCCACAAAAGGACATAAAGATGCCTTTTCACTCATATGGTAATATACCCATGGAATTGCCTAGCCACCAAAGCCACAAATAGACATTCAGTTCAAAATTCAGCTGGAAAAGATGCTCAGGAATAATGGGAGGACCTTGATAAGCTGCCAGCTTTTTGTCTCCATCAAGGCTACTAGAGACGGCGGCCTTTGGGTAAATTCAGGTTGTAAGTCGTTATAGACAATGTCAGTCATTCATTCTCTCCTAACAAAGTGCTTCTATTCAATCCTGCTCACTCTTATTTAGTAATTTCTAAATATAAAAACTATTATATAATGAGTTACACTCTTATTAATTGCTATTTCTCTAAGCATGTATGATTAGTGTTCTAATGATCTCAGTATTGCATTTGTTACCATTTAAGTTAGCCACCTAAATAATTAGTTCCATTTAGTACTGTATCCCTTAAAAGAAAGTATTAATCGATACAATGTATGTATATTGTACATTATTTCTGATCACTAAGTTATACTTTTAATTGTTCTTTTGTCAACAGCCACCCCTGCCTGCTCCCCTGAGTCTTGCAGCCCCCCAGCTCCACCCCCTATGGCATCCCCACCAGCTATGCAGCCCCATCAGATGGCTCAGCAACCCCATCAGATGGCTCAGCAGCCCCATCAGATGGCTCAGCCACCACATCAAATGGCTCAGCCACCACACCAAATGGCTCAGCCACCCCATCAGATGGCTCAGCAGCCCCATCAAATAACTCAGCAGCCTCCACAGGTCCCTCAGCACATGGCTCAACACCCCCCTCAGGTTCCTCCGCACATGACACAGCAGCCTCCCCAAGTCCCTCAGCACATGACACAGGCACACATGGGTGTTCAACAACAACAACAACAACAGCAGCAGCAGCAGCAGTATCAACAGCAGCAACAGCCACAACAGTATCCGCAGCAACAACAACAGTATCCACAGCAACAACAACAGTATCCGCAGCAACAACAACAATATCCGCAGCAACAACAAAACTATCAGCAACAGCAACACCTCACTCAGCCAAACCCACAAATTCACATTCTTCGCGGAAATTCTATGGTTAGTTACTATTATCTATGACAAGTTTGTTACAATAAAATATTGGTTCTATTTTTGTCATAAGAGATCTTGTACTATACTAGCTCAGTTTGCAAGAATTATTCATAAATATAAAACTTCAAATTTGACGGTAAATTTATAATAATTTGCAAAGTACAGTATACATACCCATTAGACGTACAGTATAGTAATTTACATAGTACTGCACAAGTATACTGTACATACCTTTTAGATGTACAGTACATTCATGATTTTATATTTTTAAAGATTATTCTGTTTAGGAAAATAACTGTCTTGTTTCCCAGCATTAACAAGACTGTTTTCCTGGTTGTCTTTAACTGCTCTGGCTTCGGTAGGCTGGATGTTGGGCCAAAAATTTTACTTCTTTGAAACCTGCCATTGAGACCTAATGTAAATGAAGATAATGCTCAAGTGCCACCATTGGCTAAAAGCACCAAGTTTCCACCCATCCTAAAAAAAATTGTAAAATATAAATGTAATTTTTTTTGTTTATGGTACATTAAATTATGACATACCAAAACAAGTAAGTACCTATTATGTTAATATTAATTATCAAAGTCAATTTTGTTATTCAGATGTATACTGTACTATACTGGATGCACAAAGTAACCAGTTCTTATTCATCAGTGACTTACTAGTACACTGCCAGTGAGGAAGCATGAAAATATACTGTACTTGTGGGCACATAATGACAGGACATTTTGGGAATAGTATGGCATGGTTCTTACATGTGTAATGATGATGTTTTTGTGCACATTGATTCAATTGAGATTAAAAATTAGGCAAAAAATGGATGCTTTTGAATGGTAAAAGTCTGCTGAAGGTTAATAGACATTACATGGTCCACCAGTCTTTTTTCATTATTTAATATACTAGTACTGTATTAATTCCTGAACAGATGCAGTTGTGTGTGAATGTATTATTTATAGTGCAGATATAAGACAATCCCTTTAAAAGTCAACTTTTCTGAGTTTTGTAAAATTATACTTGACAGAAATCAATACTTTTTATTAATGCCATACCTGTTAAGTATTTATGTATGGTTATGCAATTTTTCCATTTATTTTTGAGTGCTTAATCAGTTTCATATGCAAAGCTGCCTTTTATTGTTGTTACACCTTTTTTTCAGTCCTGATTAATATTCATCTGCAAAGGCTTCATATATAATAATTTAACCCACAAATTTCTTACTGCTGCTGCTGTTATTGTTCCTATTATGTACAGCTATTATTATTATTATTATCCTTCTCAATATTACTCTTTCTTCTGCAGCAGCTGCTGTTCTTATCACTTGCTATCACTATTATCTTTATACTATTAGTACTGCTCCAACAGTATTTCTGTTCCCATTCTCAATTTTACATTTATAAACAGGGCTTGGATAACCTTTAGTCAGCTCTAGGCATTACTTGCAGTAGGCCACAATTTTTTTTTTTATACATGCAGTATATTGACTAACTTCCTCCCTTTAAAAATACATACATTATATATGATACAGTAGTCAAATTTAGAGATTGTAATGCAGATGTTATTTAGGTTTCAACTATTGTCACAACCTCCCGCAATTATAATGTTACTATAACTACTATTCCTATCACAACTACCGTATTACCATATCTACTGCTTCAGTCATGGCTGCCTCTATTATTACATTATACCAGTGCTAAAATTGGTGTTTCATCTATCATTACTACTACATCTACTATGTTGCTGCTGCTTTCACATTACAATTTACTACTACTGTCATCCATCATACTCCTACTATTACTCATATTCTTCCTCCATCCACTACTGCTATTACTGTTGTTACTACTACTACTACTATTATTCATATTATTATTTTGAAGTGTTGTGGCTACTACTGTTACTACTGTTATTACCTCCACTACAGGTCCCTCTGTGGCTACTACCACTTTTATTAGTATTACTCTGTTGCCGCTGCTGTTTCTTCCACTCCTGCTCCTTCTATTAAAATATTTTTGCTAATTCTACTGCTCCTCCTACTACTACACTACTGCTAATACTATTACTAATACCAGTATTTCTACTGTACTACTACTACTGCTTTTGATATTATTGCTTTTGCTGCTTCTACTACTACCGCTACTATTACTACTTCAACAACTACTACATGGTATATGTCTGCAGGAGAGCAGCCCAGGCCGTAGTGGGGACTCTGCAGTAGTGATGGGGGAAGTACCACGCAACTCCGACTCCTCCTCCACCGCCTCTTCCGTCAGCCCACCTGACAAGCGTTGCGACTCTGGCATTCACTCCCAGGCATCCTATTCCTCATCCTCAGCCTCGCACTCTAAATCAGGATCCTCTGGGTCAGAAAGTTGTGTGCCTATCCCAACAGCGGGACCTCCTCGTTGCTCCAGTGTTGATGATCTGTGTCGGACACAACCACCGCCACCACCCCCAGAATCCTGTGTTAAGAGCCTGTCCTTGCAGAGAGGTGTAGTACCTCCTACTGTACCTCCTTCAAATCATGGCACTACCTCCAATACCACAGCTAACACTGCCCAGGGAAAAACTGGACGGTTGAATATTGAAGTGGTGGGGGGAGGATATGGCTTCCTTCCACCCTCTAAGTTTGTGGCTTCTGAGCCTGTTTACAGTGACGCTTCCACACCTGTGGTGATCAAGCGACGAAGTTCAGTCACTCAAGTAGAGCCCGACACGCCTCCTTATGAACGTTCAGGCTCCTCCTTCAGCACATTTACAGAGCCTCAGCTACCAAGAGCAGTCTTGAAGAGTAATCCATATGCTGCCACCAAGTCCCAGACAGTGGCGGCCCATGGGCTTCGTGCACGACGGCTGCCTGCAGCTGATGCCAAGCATGCCACCATCGCCGGTGTTGTGCCCCCCAAGGGCTTCCATCAGCCGGGCCACATCGACTCGCGCTACTTCTCTGTGCCCGCCGTCAAGCCGCCAGGTACCCGTGTGCACCCGGCGCCCACTCCCACCCTCTCCTATCGCACCCCCTCCCTCCACTAACTCTCACGCCCGTAAGTCATTCATGCCCACACCCGCATGTAACCCTTAAACACACATACTAGCACTAACACAACTTTACTCCTACATGACATCCACACCACCTCTACATTTCAGTCATCCTGCACACTTGCCTGCAGACACTATCACACTGCATATATTTTATCCACACATTTCCTTCATTTTGTTTCATTCTCATAATCCACCATGGCCTTGATTTTTTTTATTTTTTTTTTTAGTAAACCACAAACATAAATATACCCTTGTCCTCAGTTCCACACCAATTTGCAAGCTGTAAATTTGTTTTCTAGTACCATCATCTACCTCGTGCACCAGTCATATAAAACACGTATGAATTTAAATCTCTTGGCCAGCCCTAAACTTACTCATTCACATATTCCAAGCTGCAAAGCACCACTGGAATCCAGGACCCTACACTACACTAGGCAGAAGGATCACCATACAGCATTCTCAATACCTCATGACCTTTCTACCTTCATTCTACTGCATGAATGTCTTGCTAATGGGGAGCTCATTTGTCTAATATGCTTTCATCATTTTCTTTGCTATTGCCTCTTTATATTTGGCTCTTAATTTGTTTTCATTATAGAATACCGGTAATATAATTTTCTATGGATATGTTGCATGGGTGATTGTGGATCTCTCGTGTAATCATATCAAGCTTTTATCACAGAAAATATATTGGTTTTAAAAATTCAGCAATAGAGATAATAAAATAATAATAATAATAATAATAATAATAATAATAATAATAATAATAGTCCTACAGATAAATGTGCTATACAGGAAAGTGCAGTTTTAACTTGCAAACTTTAAAGCAACTACAGTATAATGATGTTTAAAAATAAAATAGCAACAATAATAATAATAATAATACAGTAACATTCCTTTATGTTCATGCTTATATCAGTTATCACACGCAGTTAGCTGCTTGAGTTTGTTTACTCTGACAGCTGCCCCAGTGTTGATGCAATCAACATCCCCATTACTCCACGAATTTCTGTGGAGTAACTCAACAACCCCAAGCAAACACATCATTCTCTTTCTCTCTGTAGTGCTGTCACTACAGTATGTTTTTCCCCAATCTGGCACACAGAGTTGTTTATACATTAAAATAAACAATATTAGACTGAAACATATCTACCGAATTAGAAAATGCCTTGTTACATTACATTACTGTACTGTATTAAAGTATTAACAATTCCATTTACTGAAAATGCACTAGTAACGATTTCATAGCATATTTTATTACAAGGTTATCTTGATCAAGGCAAGTGCTGTTGTAATGTGTGACCTACTTTATACATGCATGTAGGCCTACTGTATAACAACAACAACAACAATAATCAAACAGCCTCCTCGTGTTAATTTTGGTTCACCTGAGTGTCTTGGAGATACAGTATGGGCCTTCCCGAGATCATGACATAAATAAGGTATTAAATATAGAATAGTTTGTAGCTGCAAGGAATATGATGACTAGTACCCTAACTGTATTAATTTGTATGGATTGTTAAAATTTGTTTTTGAAAATAATAAATTTGTTTCTAATGACTAGTAACAAATTTTTAAATAGAGTAAGATGATACTAGACTTGGAAGATTTTACAATGTACTCAAGCCTCCTTATAAAACTCATAACTGAAGATGATAACCTATGTGTAGAAACAGAAATTTCCATTCATCTCTGATTACAAGGATTGGAAGAGAAATTGTTTCACTTGTCACTTCTCTTATGACCAGTAGTTCAAATAAGTACCATTTTTATTGTATTTATTAAATCCCATTAAAATTCATAATTATAGTGCCACCTTTAAAGCAGACTGACCAGATTTTGAAACACTGGAGTACTGAAATAGGCTGTTTTGTAATGTTATCTAAAAGATATTATTCGGAATTATCATTATTTCTGTGAGAGATCTTGATATACATGATGGCCTGGAAAAAAACAAGATTTGTAAACAAGCTTGACTTCCTTCTTATGTACTTGACGCTTTTGTGATTATATTTTCCATGAACACACATGCACTGCCCCTGTTTATGCTATCTTAATACAATCCCATGGCTATTTTTACTCTTATTAATAGCAAAGATGCATGATCTCTTTGCTTGTGATAGTCTTATAGGCTGCCTTTTACTGTGTCTGGAACCATTAATTATGTATAGGTCACTATTTTATAATAAGGATAGATTTAAATAGAATGGAAAGATAAATATGCAAACTGCAGTTATATAATACATTAGTAAACAGTTTATCATACAGGGTTAATTTCATTATTATTTGTATTATATTTTATATCATTCTCATTTTTATCATCCATTACCATTATAATTATACATAGTAATACTGCTCACAACAGCTGTAGAGGTAATTAGTACTGTAGTAGTAATAGAACAAGTTGAAGTATATGTTATTTGTTGTGTGATAATCATTACAAGATGGTAAGAACAGGCATAGTACAATACAATGGAAACACTGCTTTAAACACACAAATTTTGTGGTATGGTTGTTCCCATGTGTTAGAAAATGTAGAAACCGATATCAAGGTTAGCTTATATCCTGTTTGTGTGTGCACTTGCCTCGAGTGTTTTCGTATTAGTCTTTGTGTGTGCAATGAATTGTTTAGGTGTGTATATATTCACACGTATACTTGGAGCAACAGGTATGTTCAGTATCAGATTAAGATCATAAGCTTTAATTGCATCAACTATAGTGTTTGGTGCTGTTGTGGAGGAGTTAGAGGAAGTGCAGGCACAGTCACACTCGCCATAACACACCACCACATTGACACATTTTCAAATCTCCTGACAGCTGATGTGCCCGTAAGATTATGATTGGAAGCCAGTGTCCCAGAGGAGCAGGAAACAGGGTGATAGAAGGTAGGGTGTACGTCAGTCCGCCAATAATCAAAACAGCTTCTCGTGCTGTGGCGCATCTTATAACACCCATCCTATATCTCTCTCCTTTATTTGAAAGGTCTCTGAAAGCCAGCTATTACTCTGATGCAATTATTTCAGAACAAAGCATATTTTTATGAAATTTTTATTTTTTCATGAAGACGAGGCCAATGAGTAATATGCAGTCTTTCTGTATTTATGCATTATTTCACACAATCTATTTCCCCATCAATTTACCTATATGATATGTTTAAGAAATTTCAACATTATACACCCCTTCATTTTCCCCCCATAAAATATAATTTTAGTATATGCAGTAAATGCCTTTATACAAGTCTATATAATCTATAGACATACAGAAATGACCTATCTTACAGTAAATGGGCAAATATTGCATTTACATAAATATAATTATTTTATTTCACATTTTAAATGTTTAATTTCAATAGATTTTAACTTCAAATACAGTAAATGTTAACACCTACTTTTTGTGACATTCTGTAGCAAACCACTTTAATGAGTGTTGTAACTTCATCTTCCCACGCAACAGTAACTTTCTAATTTTACATGATAAATGATGTTGATGTCATTTGAAAAACTTTACCTGTAATTTGCTTTATACTGGAGAAAAAGAAATGTCTGTATGACTTACTCCTGCCTTATGACTATGTTATGTTGTATATATATATATATATATATATATATATATATATATATATATATATATATATATATATATATATATATATATATATACATACATGCATCATTTTTTCATATTAATGTGACTTGAGTTAAACTCTGAATTGCTGAACAAGTTACTTGAGTCTTTCCTATTTAATTAAATATCAAAGAATTAATTTTGATTACATTCAGTGAGACAGGCACACAAACACATTGAAAATATACTTTCCTGATAATGCCTTAACTTAAAAAAAAACAAGTGTTTATAATAATAGATTTTTTGTTTAGTTAACAATGCCTGAAGATGGTCGCTTCCAAGAGATTGCATAATTACTGTATATAGTTTCTTTACTTTTGGAAATACATTTACTGTATTTTGTAAATGAATGCTTTAAGAATTTGTATGAAGGAATTAGGAGCACCTATTTTTCCTGTTTTTATCAGTCAACTCCTCTCCCAGCCATTCTTGATAAAACATACTATATACGTGTATTAATTTTCAACTATATTTTCTGCATTGACACAATTGTGATCCCTCCCTAGTGTTCATAATTATATTCGGAAGTTGTTTCTGCTTAACTTTGGTAAGTAAACACTAAATTTGTGCTGACTGACAGAAGAGCTTACTGTTTAATTTACATTAAGTGATATTCAAGTCTGTTACTTTATATAATTGCTATTTTCAGGGACTGGAGTGATGGCGTAACGAGAGCGGCTAAGGCTTTCAATGAGAACCAGAGTGATCAAAAAAAGGCTGGATTTGTAGTGCATACATGGAATGTGATTTATTAATGCCAAAAAAAGAACACAAGCTGCTAAGAGACAGTACAAGAGAATGAATTTTAGTGTTACCTTCCACAAACAGTTAAGTTGGCAGTGTTTAATATCACACTGTTGAGTGAGTGGAGTGTGGCACAAGCATTCACCTGGTGGCCAGTGAAGAGCCAGACAATAAGAAGGCTTGTGAGAGGTACATATCGTGTGACCCAACACACTGGCAGATGGTAGTACTGTAGAGACCACCATATCCAGCACTTGTTGTTTACAATGATGGTTCTTGCAGCTCATTACACACCTGCAACACTCACACCTTAACCATGGACTAATACATTATGTTTCTGATCAAATTTGAAAGTTATTATATGCCTTACAGTGTTGGGTTACTATAATAGATTAATTTCAAATCATATGTGATGTACCAGAGTAATGCATTTCATACTGATAAGGTTCTGTAGGTACAGGCATTTTGCTACATATAAGGCACAAAGCAGAATATCATACGGTATCAATTTATTACAATCTTAGATCATTGTAAATGCTTTAATTTGTATTGTCTTGTATATTACTAATACAATACAAGGATAACATCCACTTCTCAAATATTTATAATGGTTGAAAAAATATTTCCAGAAAATAGAAAAAATAGTCATTGATTTTATATGTGAGATATCTCACAACAGAATTCCCAAAGAAAAGAAGTATTATGCCACAATATTCTCAGAGTTTCTTTCATTATTTAATGGAAACAAGAGGGCAGATATTTTATTTAAAACTTTCATGGCAAATTTTGGACATTTGTAGATTTCTATAACTATTATTATATAATGCCAACCATAGATGATAGTATTACATCCGTTATGTAGTACAGTACATGCCCCTGATAATGTAAATGCTGTTCATGAAAGTGCTTAGGAAGATTGTGTTTCTTTTTCCATGTGGTGACCCGCATCTACATGAATCACACAACTTTGCATTTTTTTTTCTTTTGAGTTACTGTATATAGACAGCATGCATATTTTTTATATATATATATATATATATATATATATATATATATATATATATATATATATATATATATATATATATATATATTATATATATATATATATATAAAGGGCAGCAGGCATTCTTTTAAGCATGTTTGGTTGAGAGTGACCACATTGCTAGTGTTATTGATTTTGCTGTTCAGGCATTTGGTACGTATGACAATTTTTTTTTCCATCAGTGTCAAGTTGGGTGATTGGATTTCAGAACTTCATGGTCAGTCTGGAATTTAGAAGAATAAAACACAACATGAATAACTATATGATGTATTATGTGCACAAAGTTTCATTCCTGCCTTGAACATCTTCAGGTGAGATAAGGTGATTTGCATTCATAGTAAAGGGGATATATACACAGATTGGTGTGAGGTACAGGCTAGGAAAGTCAAGCCGCGGAGCTCGGGTGCTAGTGAATGTCGTCGTCTTCCATTGGGTGGGGTCTAGTTGCTCAAGTGTTGGTAATGCAGCAAAGTCGTTTGTTTACATTAGGTCTCTTTCTCTGATGTGGATTGCTCCTAGAATTTGTAATCTACTACAATCGGTTGCAGAATCAAGTATTTATGTATTCGTCAAGCATTTTCCTAGTGAGTGCCACATTATAATTAGTTCACATATGATTTTTTGGAACTCCTCCTTGTAAGTGACAAGTCAACCTTCTTGAAAGCTTAGTAATAGTCATGCCAATATAGGTTAATCGAAGGTTACATCCTTCATGGGAGCAAGTGTATTGGTATACCACATTGGCTTTCTGGATTGGGTTGCTTGTTCTATTTATATTTAGACTGTGCTTCATTACTAAGTCTGCTGACTTTTTGATTTTATAGTAGATTATGAATTCAAGTTTTTGGTTTTGTCAACTGGTTTTACTCCCCTGGATATGAAGTCCTTCATAATGTGTTCATCAGTCTTGTATTGGAGGTTCATGATGGTTTTAATATATAACTTAATGGGTGGGGGCATCTGCTGGTGTGGTGGGTTAGGGTTGTACCATTTATCTAGATACTTCCTAGTGCAGGTGTTCACTTCTTAACAAGAAGTGTTAAAGATTTGTTTACTTCTTGTTAAGAAGTGAACACCTGCACTAGGAAGTATCTAGATAAATGGTACAACAATAACCCACCACACCAGCAGATGCCCCCACCCATTAAGTTATATATTAAAACCATCATGAACCTCCAATACAAGACTGATGAACACATTATGAAGGACTTCATATCCAGGGGAGTAAAACCTGTTGACAAAACCAAAAACTTGAATTCATAATCTACCATAATATCAAAAAGTCAGCAGACTTAGTAATGAAGCACAGTCTAAATAGAACAAGCAACCCAATCCAAAAAGTGAATGTGGTATACCAATACACTTGCTCCCACGAAGAATGTAACCTTCAATTAACCTATATTGGCATGATCATTACTAAGTTTTCAAGAAGGTTGACTTGTCACTTACAAGCAGGAGTTCCAAAAAATCATATGTGAATTAATTATAATGTGGCACTCGCTAGAAAAATGCTTGACGAACACATAAATACTCGATTCTGCAACCGATTGTAGGAGATTACAAATTCTAGAAGCAATCCTCATCAAAGAAAAAGGACCTAATATAAATTTACAAAATGAAGACTTTACCTCATTACCAACACTGAACCCTAGACCCCAAGCAACAGATGACATCATAGCAGAGGGAACTCTGCCCATTCACCAACACCTGAGCCCCACTGTTTGATTCACCTAACCTGTACATCACCTCTATCTGTGTATATATCTCACCATACCTCACCTGAAGATGTTCCAGGCTAGAATGAAATATGCACATCATACATTCTTGTGTTTTATTCTCCTAAAACCCAGAATGACCATGAATTTCAGAAACTTAATCACCCAACTCGACACTGATGCAAAGAAGATCATCAGACACAAGTAATGCCTGAACAGCAAAATCAACAATGCTAGCAATGCAGTCACTTTCAAACCAAATATATATACAGTATATATACACACAATTTTATATACATATACATACATATATACACACACACTTAAGACACATCAGAATGGGTTCTGATATGGTAAATCTTGCTTCACAAACTTAGAATTATATGATTGGCTGAATTATATGATCAGAGAAGAGAAAGGTAAGCTGGCTGTATGTTTTTGGATCATTGGAATGGTTTCAACATCCTACATAAAACTATTGTATAAGTTGAGAAACAGGCAGGAGTGATAAGGAAAGGGTTTCATTAGATAAGAGAGTATCTACACAACAGAAAACATTAAGTGGCATTGATATCAAGCACCTATCTTGTTCCTGATTTGTGTAAATAATCTTTGAGAGGAAATATGTCTCTCTCAATGAGTAAAAATACAGTAAAAGTCCAAGAAGCTTTAGGATAACATGGAAAAACAGAATGAAGGGTTGAACAAGTGTTTAACTTGTCTAGGTGTCCAGTCACATTGGTGTGACAAAATAAGCTGCAGACAGAGGCAAAAAGCTCGGTGCCGCCATCAATATTTCAACCAAACAATATTACAGACTATTGTGTTGTAATAGAATAGCTACAAATAGAACAATTTCAAAATACATGGCAAACCATTACAGAAAAAACTGAACATCTCTCCCATGGCCTACCTCTCTGCAGAAAGGTAGTCTGTCGAAAGTTGTGCAAACTAGGTTGTGTGAGCTGTGCACGGCGAAGTCCAAGTCACTTAATAGAAGGAAAAAAAATTGTGAATGTGTAATGAAACATTAACTGTGTAGCATTTGCTAGTAACCTAAAAGTTATGAAGTACAAAGAAAAATTTGCAAAAGTCTGATCATTTTTCTATGATAATTTTCATCAGAGTTCTGAAAGTACAAATCTTATAAATAAAATGTAACGACCAAATCAACAGTACTAAATAGGCAACACATTGCCTTAATACAGGTACCACATTTAAGACTCTTAGTAAGTGTAAAAAAATTAAGCTGGGTGCTGGGAAAAGGTTAGATACAAAATGGGAAAGAAAGCCCTCCTTGAATTGGAAAAAGAACTCGTACCTATCTCTTGAACCCCACATGAACTAGATATCAGCTGCTGCACATGCAAGATTGTCCAGAATAAGAAAACACACTTACAGTGTATAAAGAGATATGCATGACCTTGTATGTCACAAATCAGATTATTTCTGAAGTCTCGAAGCAGAGAATTATAATCAGTGCTTAAAGACTAAATTAATTAAACCTCACAATGAAAGAGAAAATGGAAAAAAATAATCATGTACAAAGTACTTGGAGAAATAAACATAACAGGTGATAAAGGAAACACAGAAGAACTCTACTCAAATAAGCCACCCAGACATTAGAAAGTATTGTGCCTAGGTCGGAGTATTGTATTGTATTTATATATACAAGAGTTCTTACATTCTTGTACAGCCACTAGCATGTATAGTGTTTCAGGCAAGTCCTTCATCCTATGTTCCCCAGAATACGACCCGCCAAATCGTTCAACAACCAGGTACCCATTTTACTGTTGAGTTAAACAGAGGCTACAGTTAAGGATTTGCACCCAGTAAATCTTCCCTGGTCAGGATTCAAACCCAGGACAAAAAGCTCGCAAAACACCAGGTGAATGTCTTAACCATTACACCACGGGGACTGCAGTGAATAGTGAATAAATAGAATGTCTTAAGAAGTGATGGCTTCAAAGGAAGATGCCAGAATGCAAAAGGCTTGCATGATTTTGCACCAGTTGATTAATTTTTGAGAGGTGACCCAAGACCTGAAGTTTAATATAAAAAATGAAACAAGGTAAGTACATACAATTTGATATAATACCAGTCTTCATCACCAGAGGCATATATCGATAGAATAACATCAATACAGTATATGCAAAACTGGCTAGCACAAGGAGGCATTCAGACTTAAGTAATTTTTCAAAGCACTTGAAACTAATGCCAGAGATGAGCTATGACTGGGAACTCAATCTAATTACATTAGAATAAAAAACCAGAGATGATATGATCACAATACACAAAGTATGACAATGCTTGAATGCTGACAAATATGAATTCAGCTGATACAATGGTTCTTGCTGGGAACAGGAAGCCTATTGAGCACCCAGTCCAGGGCCAACCATCTTTTGTTTACATTGGAAGAGCCATTTTGACAATGGAAGAGACATCTGATGGTTTGGTCATTAGTCTCACTGAAATGCTGCCCAGGAAAGGAAATGAAGTATCGAGTGATTAAACTAAAACTGCAGAATGAACAATCTTTTGTGTTTCCATTCTGAGAAATTAGAAATATATAACATGTTGGGTGAATAGGATTCAAAAGATAAAAAATGAACAAGAGAATACTACATACAGTATAAGCAGGTGAGATTTGGAGAGAATTGCAAATCAAAAGAGTCAATGACAAGAGCTAATGGTAGAGAACAGATTCCTAAAAATGAAATGACTAATAATAACCAAGTAAAGGAGATGTTGGAGGGCAGTATGGACTAGGTACTGGATGAGAGCAGGATGAGCAAAGGCAATAAATAGTAACCAAAGAAGCAATGAGTGTCACTTGTCAAATTAAACATTAGCAAGGAAAAAAGAAAATGATTCATTGGTAACTCCAAGATGCTAAACGTGCAGGTTGGCAAAAATGCTTGTACAGTACTGTATTATATTTTAGCATCTTGGGGAAGGAAAATAACATCAAGAATTTGCAGGATCAAGGGAGATGATAATTGCCAGTATTACTGGCATTACAGAGGATCAGAGGGACGAGAAACATTCAAGATTATAAAAATATTGGTCAATATGACAAAAGTGGAAGTTGTCCATTGAAGACAAAGCTGAGCAACATAAAATATATAGAGAAGATCTTAAGAAGAGATAGGGATCAAAGGATATTTGACAAATGTTAAATGCTTTTGGCAAGATCGAACCTTATCAGTGATGACATGGAGATACTGAAAAAATGAATGAAGTGTTCATGGGCCAATAAGGAATGAGGGGAAGAACATTAATACAGAATGGAAAAAGTTGGGGTGTAGAACCACTTTTTGATGATGCTGTATAAGAATACTGATGGTATTAGCTCTAAGGTTTTGTACCTAAAAGATTAAATCAGGAAACATAAACCAGATGTGGTCTTGCTAAAAGAAATAACATTTGAAGAGAAAATGCTGATTAAAATACTCTTTACTAAAGGATATATGACATGAAAGCATGACAAATGAATGAAAGGGTGTAGTAGTGCTTATAAAAAAAATAATAATTTGTCGACAAATTTAAATGTAAAAATTGCATTAGTTAAATTACAGCTCAACAAGGACATTGTTTTTATTGTTGGTGTCTATAATCTATCAATGAACAACTCATAGACATAGATGACAAACACGAGAGCAGTATCTTAGTCTGAGAAAATGTACGGTAAAGGGGTAGCACTACAGGTGCTAATGTAGCTGCTACAGAAACAATAATGCAGTTATACATGGAATTATTAGAATTGACACCTTTTTTACCCATTATCCTTAATTAGCGTATTGGAAAGTACATTTGTTGAGTATTTAAAGAAATTAATATTTTTAAGAAAATCATAAAAAAGCAAAGTATTACTGTGCCCTTGAAAGTATTTTTAAGGGCAATATTTTTGTGTGTGTGTATTATTTCCATAAAAATCTCAGAGGTACTTTTCTTTGTTCTGATTAAGAATAATGAGCCAAAAAAGCCATACATTACAATACCTCCTTATATAATCTCATTCCTGCCTTTAACCTTTATAGCTCTAATTGCTATTGGTGATTACCTCTTGTCCTTGAATTGCCAGATGTAATTTTTTGTTACATTAGTTTTGTGAACTATTTTTTGTAATGTGTACCATGATATAGGACTTAAGTAACCGAGCTGTTTTATGGGTTAAAACCAGTTCCTATTATAACCACAACCTCTTTAACCCCACTTTCTTATATTGCCCAATATATACATACATACATAATATACTTACATACATATACATACTCAAGATAAGAAGATATACACACACACACTATATTTTAAATAAGAAAATTCACTTTCACAAACAGAGTAATAGACGGTTGGAACAAGTTAGGTGAGAAGGTGGAGGAGGCCAAAACCGTCCGTACTTTCAAAGCGTTATACGATAAAGAGTGCTGGGAAGACGGAACACCACAAGCATAGCTCTCATCCTGTAACTACACTTAGGTAATTACACACACGCACACACACAGATGCCAAAGAAATATAAGAAAATTCACTTTTGTAAACAGAGTGGTAGACAGTTGGAAAAAGTTAAGTGAGAGGGTGGTAGAGGCCAAAACCATCATTACTTTCAAAGCATTATACGACAATGTGTGCTGGGAAGACGGGACACCACGAGTGTAGCTCTGATAGGTCCCTAGCCCCAAGGGACCTATGAGTGGACAGCGCTTCGGATTCTACCTATGAAGGGACCTATGAGTGGACAGCGCTTTGAATTCTACCTATGAAGGGACCTATGAGTGGACAGCGCTTCGGATTCTACCTATGAAGGGACCTATGAGTGGACAGCGCTTTGGATTCGTAGTCCTGAGGTTCTGGGTTTGATTCCCAGTGGAGGCGGAAAAAAATGTGCAGTTTCTTTCACTCTGATGCCTCTGTTACCTAGCAGTAAATAGGTACCTGGAAGTTAGACAGCTGCTACGGGCTGCTTCCTGGGGAGGTGTAACAAAAAGGAGGCCTGGGCGAGGACCAGGCCCGGGGATGCTAAGCCCCGAAATCATCTCAAGATGACCTCAGGATAACCTCATTCTGTAACTACACTTAGGTAATTTTACACACACACACATTGACCAAATTGAGAAAGAGCAATTCCTGAAACCAGATACTTCAAAAGCAAGACAAATTCAAGCTAAGGAAACAAAGGTGCTAAAAATATATTAGAAAATTCTCTTTTACAAACAGAGTGGTAAGTGGTTGGAACAAGTTAAGTGAGAAGGTGGTGAAGGCCAAAACCATCAGTAGTCTCAAAGCATTATATGACAGTGTGCTGGAAAGACAGGACACCACGAGCCTAGAGGAACAGTAAAGGAAAACAGAAGGGAACATGTAATTTAAAAGTACTGTAAACAAATATAGATAGGGTGAGCTCTCTATGTAAATGATGCAATACAGCTAAAAATATATGATATTGTTGTTCTAATAAAGACAAACTATAAGAATTTTAATTAAATGAGGTGATATTCCCAAGGGGCTACTCAGTTTGTAGACAGAAAATTTAGATATGGTGGAGGTGTCGCTGTGATAATAAAAAAAGAAAACTAAATGTTTTCTTTTTTTACTATCTTCATGTTCGACAACCCACAAGATGGGGATATAGTGGGACTGGAGATCTGCAATCTGTTAGACAACCTGATGATCCCTATTGCGAAGTCTTTGATCTTTGGTACCTGTCTCCACTAGGTAAAAGCAATTATGAACTGTTTGAAATAAAATATACAATACTGTATGTTATAATCTAGAAGAGACTCGGGAAAGTGAGACAACAGAGCATCTCAAATTAAGGACAGGACATTATGGAAGTTTTAGACAGTTCTTGAATGGATTTAATTGGAAAGATTTGTTAGGCAAGGTAATATGGAAGATGTATACAAAATTTTATAATATACAATATTCAAATTCAAATTTGTATTCAGGTAATAGTACATACATAGAAGATGAGTTACAAACAATGTTGGATCAATGATTTAGAGGCAATGTATCAGACCACAGAAATGTCACTAGCAGAGTACCACAAGTCTCAGTTCTAGTAGCAATAATGTTCATAATCTATAGAAACATTCTACCAGAGGGGATTCACAATTAAATGAACATGTTTGCAGATGTTGCTAAGTTACTGGGGAGAATACAACACCAAGATAATTCTCATGCTCTTCAAATTACCTACACAAAATAAGTGAATTGAGCAACAAGTGGCAGAAATCAAATGTGGAATAGGGTGCACAAACCCTATAAATTATATGAAAAGGTTCTAAATAACTTGACCAAAGAAATTCAGTGAAAGGGGATCATGGAGAGTAAACTGTCATCGGAGGATCATATCAAAGGCTTTCTGGAGAGGAGCCTAAACTTCAGTTGCATATTTTATCATCACTTAAATTTATAGATGGAGTAATACTGTACTAAGGAAATTGTTAACAACACTTGTGAGACCCAAATTGAAATATGCAGTAGCGGTGTGGTGTCCATCACTGAAGAAGCACATCAGTAAACTAGAAAGGTGTAGATATGCTAATAAATGTCATCTGAAACTGAAAAATGAACTATGAGGAGAGACTGGAGGCATTAAATATGCCAAACTAAATAATAGATGGAAAAAGCAGCATGTGTCCAACACATACAAAACTAGTGACAAGGAGGAAATATTTAAATCTTCAACTTTAAGAACAAGAGGACATAGATTCAACAACAATAATTTAAATGAGAATGTGGTGGATGCCAAAACCATTAGCATGGTTTTTAGCATCACAGCATCATATGACAAAAATTATAGGAATGACTGGACACCAACAAGAGTAGCTCTCATCATGTAACTACACCTAGGAAATTATACTCACATTACAATATTATATACACATTTTATTATTGTATTATTATTAAATACTATATACATAACACATGAACATATTAAATCCTACATCGTGAAGCATAGTTCATTAAAGCCAAAGACTTTCAAGTGTTCATCTTTACGTATTGTGATTTTATGGATATTATCATTTAAATGTATAGGCGATTTTTGCTTTTGTTATGAATAGAAAAGACTATAATGTAGCATACCTTGATCATTTGTTAACGATGACAACAATTATTATTTTAGTAAAGTCATTAATCTACATTATGAGTAATCCAAATTATGAATTTTCAATCCTAAGTTTTTAAAATATAAATTGTCAAAATTGTAAATATAACTACAGAAGCTTATGATGTAAATAGTTGTATTGATATTAAAAGCAGCAAAAGCAAAGCATTTGTTCATAGTAGAGTATTGTCTCTGGGTTTTGGAGACACTTTAATCAAAAACATTAGTTAAAAGTTGCCGAACATTCACGTACCTGAAACATTTCAGATTCCACACAATATACAAATGTGTAAGATGCTCTCCAAGGATTTTCATCATGAATCTATAACTAAATATAAATACAGTATAGTTGATCTTTTGTAACTCACTAAACACTTAACTTTATTTGCATCTAATAGTGCTTTAAACTGCATATAGGGTATGCAATTTTAAATAAAGTATATCATGTTTACAGTACATAATTAGCTATGCTATATAAAATACAATATATATTCAGTATTTCAGTTTTTGTAATTATAAAATCATGTTGGGCAGCAACTTCATTCAAGTTTGATGATACAGTAAATATGTACAATGTAGAATTTGCAAGGTAACAATTTTTTAATATTAGTTAAATTTGATAACTTTCAGTATTCAAAGATCAAATACATTAATTTATAAGATTCTAAAAGATTTAAAAAAAATATGAATTGGATGAATTTCTAATTAAAAACAAAAGCTGGATATCAAACTTTATACAGGTATAAATATAATTCAAGCTGACAAGTAACTTATTTTTATTAATTACAAATTTCTTGTACTTGAAATTTTACTCAGCTATCACATTGAAATACCTAACAAATGTAATACTGTATTTGGAATCTCAACATAATTTCAGTTAATCTTCCTACATCTTCTATATCCAAAAAAATATCCCTTTCTTGAAGGTATTGCATATCGAATTATGTTCAACATTCACAAATGCCTTTTAGCTAAAAAAAAAAAAAATGCACACTCATTAATTGAAAAATAAATACTGTATATAATATTTTCCTGTAGGTCAGTCAGCTTATAATAAAATGGTCCTAGGCTCAATTCTCGGGCAGGACGAGACATTTTGGAACATTACCTTACACCTGATGCCTCTGTTCACCTAGCATTAAATAAATGCCTGGAAGTTATTAAATTTCTATACGTTACATCCTGAGTAAGGTCAGTCGCTAGTCTCGAGAGTCCTCAATAAGCCTAACATACTGTACTTCCTATTGTTGACAATGGGGGAACCATACCCTTCAGAAGAGATTTAGATTATATACAGAATGTTCAGTAATTTATAAATGCTGTAGTATAAATTGCAGAGGTTTAACAAGTAAAACTTGAAATCCCCATACTTTGCAGATTCAATGCTTCCTCTGGTGGGATGCAAGGACAATTCTAGAACGACAGCAGAGGCAGTTATGTAATAGAGATGCTTGGCCCTAATTAATATAACAAAAGATATCTTTGATAGTCCTATATGCCATACCAGTGGCTCCCAAACTCCTTACAGTCATTACCACTTTTTCATATCTTGAGGTTATCTTGAGATGATTTCGAGGCTTTTTAGTGTCCCCGTGGCCCGGTCCTCGACCAGGCCTCCACCCCCAGGAAGCAGCCCGTGACAGCTGACTAACACCCAGGAACCTATTTTACTGCTAGGTAACAGGGGCATAGGGTGAAAGAAACTCTGCCCAATGTTTCTCGCCGGTGCCTGGGATCGAACCCAGGACCACAGGATCACAAGTCCAGCGTGCTGTCCGCTCGGCCGACCGGCTCCCATATACTGTAGTGTCGTTACTAATGGCCCCCAACACTCTAGTAGTAAAAAAATGTTTAGCCTCCAGTGAGCTCACTCCACTAGCTGGTTATTTTTCCCCTACCCTCTGGTATGATAACCTGTGCACTGTCTCAGCTTATGGCCCCCTACATATTGCAAAAATGGCCCCCAGGTGGGCCATGGCCACCACTTTGGGAACCAACATACTATACTATACACTAATACCAAATAGAGTACAATAAAATGCATTCCATTACTGCAGATATCAAGAATTCTTAACAAAATTGGAATCTGTAATAGTTCAGGTACAGTAAATATTAGTTCTGCTTTCTTTAAGGGGCTACTGATCAATGCAAGAACATGTACAGAACATCATAAGGAGTTGCATACTTTGGAGAGAAAAATAAAAATAACAAAAAAATTAAAAAATATTCCCACAAAAAGCTGTAAAAAGGTAATATTAAATATTGCTTGCTAATTTTAGCTGGTACAGTTAAGCGAGATTCTTAATGTAGATTTATGGACACAGTGATATAATGTTATGACCTAAGTGCAAGTCTTCATAGTCTATGTCCTTTGGAAAATGTTGGTGAATGGGTCTGGATGTGTGTTTTAAAGTGATATGTACTGAAATTGCACGTGAATTTATTGAGAAGGTTTTAGTCATGTGTTTGCCTTAAGAATATTTATTCACAAAAAAACTTACATTAAATACAATGTTGATTAAACGTAAATTATGCTTTCTCCCTATTAAAAAATAATAAAGCAAATTTCTGCATTAGCTATGCTGTATATCACACATCATAGTATTATCTAGAAGGAACAAAGAAAATATAATTGTACATGAACAATTTCTCTTTTCAACTATTGACTAATCTGTTATCCATGCTGATCATGCTACAAGTAATGTACCACATGAACAACTTCAAATCAATCACCTACCTGTGCATTGCAGATATATCACATGTTATGTTGCTACCATATTTTTCTCACATCCTGCCACAGGAGTTTACATCAGCGATTCATAGAGGACATGTATGGGGCACCGAGACTTACTTTTCTCTTGGTTTGGCAATTAAACTGGTGTTCCCAAGCATTTACTTCAAAACTAATACTTACAACTCATTTAATAATGACCAGTATCAACAGGAAGCTCAACAAGTGGCTAAAGTTTGTTGTTGTTGTTTTAGATTTAGCTACTCGGAACAAAATGTCCATGTAGCACGGGCTATGGTGAGCCCATAATTGTGGCTAAAGGGAAAATATGTAGTGGTGTACTCAAGTCTTAAATCTGTGCAATACACAATACTGAAAATATAATTGTTAGATACTGTATTTACAAAGGCATGTATGATAGAACTATGATACTTTGAGTTTATGTTAAAACTGAAAATGGTAAAATTGTGAGTGGGAAGGAAAATGAGGAGCAAGCCTAAGATAGTGTTGACCTGGCAGTCTGAGAATGACAAAAATGTTATCAGAGTATTCCTGTCCTAGACTATACATCTCCACCTACAAATTACAGAAGACACCTAGGTAATTACCAATGAACAAATATCCTCTCTCAACAGTACATATTTCCTCTACTAACTACCATCATTTAACTTCTTTAGAAGCATGAAAAACAAAAATAAGTAATCAAACTAATTCTTCCATATATTGTACTGTACTACAGGTATAATAAATTAAATAATTAATCTATCTGGTATGTTTAAGTAGTTCTATTCAACTACTGGCATCCCACATGATTTCTATGAGACGTTTAATTTGTGACTTGCATAGTGCTAAACAGTACAGCATATTGGCATAGCACTTTTTGTTAATTACTTACTCAGTTCAGTGCTGAAAAATAAAATAGATGAATAATCAAATTTGTGGGCCTCATCAGCATGAATAATAGACTAGCCACTATCATATAGTATTTCAGAGATAGTGAAACTTGTTTACTTATAAATACAGTATGTAGAAATATAAATTATTTGCAGTTCACAGATGGGATTTAATAACTTTTAAATTAAATCAACTTCATTATAGAACATTATTATATTTATTTATTTTTCCTGTATTTGTAGAATATTATTCCTCGGTGAATTTCCCAAATGTGAAATAACAAAATTTATGTTTTATTAAAAATTGTCATTTGCAATGAAACTACACTACAGGAGATAATACTGTTATATATGAGGGAATATTTTATCGGGCAGGTTTGTACATTAGGACAATGAATTAAAACTAAACTTCATGTTGAAATTTAGTTATTGGAGATTGAGGAAGTTGCATCAACCGGATGTGCTGAAGCTTTTGTTGTTCTTTCAAGATGTTCGTGCTACAGAGTTACATAATTTGCCATAAGTTAGGTGTTGTCTGCTCCACTATGTATGAATATATATATACAAATTTCCAGAATAGCATTCGGGTGCAGATACAACACCTCCCTTATCATGTTGTATACTGCAGATGTCTTTTGTATATTACATATATGTTAATGTTCATAACACTGGAACAAAACAAACATGGTCTTACCATATGGCCTTCCATTTAGAACAGGGTACTTTGAATAACCTGATCTTTGGAAATGAATTGGAGTAGACTGTGCATGCCCTGAGAGGACTAATAGTAAAATACTTGTACATCAATGAATAATAAACCAGCTTGTCATTTGTACTCTGGACAGCAATGTAGTTTTGCTACAGAAAGGGAAGCATAGAAAGCATATACATATTGTACCTACATATTGTAACGAGCATACTAGGGGAAAATAACATGGAGTTCCTAAGAAGAAGAATGTCTTAACAACTGAGGTTGCTTGAGTTATGCATCACATCAAGGTTAATTTTAACCTTAATTATTCTACATTTCACAAAAATAACCTATACTGTAGTTATTTACAAGTACAGTAATTAACAAAACAACTAACAAAAACAGAAACTGAACAAGCAAGCATTTTGAAGCAAAGTTTGATAATTTGCCTGTTCATATAACTCACATTATTTTTTCATCTATTATATACAGGAATGTAATAGCCATGGTAATAATAATTAGGACTCGAAAGGGAAGTCATCACACTTAAGAAAAGACATGGACAATAATTTCTGCACTGGGACTGCTGAAATGAAGTACTGTATGTAGTGCAGGTATAATCCATAGCTTCCCAATTTACCAATGTAGATAGATAGAATAGAATTTACAAAAATTCTCATTTCATACATCTAATAACTGCCATAAATGCTGTCTAGGCTACACAAAGTGTAATACTGTAGAATGTACAAATGGGTTAGAAATGCTGAATTGAAGCTCTTCTATACTGGCAAACTACTTCAGAGTTACCCTCCAAGCCTGGGAGTGGAACAGTGGTGAAAAACAGTACTGTACACCTGACTACTCACTTGATGTGAAGACAGCCGAGGCAGGGCTAACCTCTGATAATGTTCCACACTTCATATTCAACTAACTACAGATGGTAAACTAAGGCTCAAGAACTGTTCCTTAAGATGTTGGACAAGTATAATGTACATCCACAAGGGAGTCAGCTAGCTTCCAGACAACTTTTACCAACCATGGCTCCACTGTCAATGGGCTGGCAACACAATACTCAAACCCTTTCTCCTTATCATCCAACATTTTACATTTCCCACATTTGAAATATTTAACTCTCTGTGTACACTCCTAGTTGTACTATATCATGTGCTGTACATGAATGTACTTCTTGTAGCTTAGATGTCAACAGTACAGTATTACCATTGTTTGTGAGCCCTGTCTTTGGAACAAATCACTATTTACTCCAAGTGTTGACAAATTCACATCATTAACAAATAAAATGACCAGAAAATTGCAGGTCCTTAATCACACTCAGATTAAGCATCCAATGGCAGGTCTAAAACATTTTTAAACTTGACCGGCATTAGTTTTTGTAAACCTCATTAAGATTTCATATGCTTTTCACTTTTCTACTTATTAAGGATACTTTTTTGGTACACTGTATGGGAATTAGTTTATGAACATTTTTATACCCAAAATGATTAGAGAAGTGCAATGTGGGCCCTCATAGAGGATTGGTTTAGGGCTCTGTTCCCAGACACACTCAGGTCACTTAAGAGATTCAAAATGCATGTACTACAAACTTATGTATTCAGCTGGTAATTTCCTCAGTGTGTTCACATAACGCTTCAAGATACAATAATTGTGTATACAAATGCAAATAAATTGCCGTAATTTAATAGAGTGCAAATGTGGTTGCGTCACCACGGGTTAAGTACATGGGTGGGTAGTATAACTGCATTCAGATGCATTGATTTAAGTGTGTTATGGACCCAAGCCTTAGAGTGTCTTCTGTTCTGAGAATGAGTGCCTGTCAAACCTCAATGTACCGTATATCACTAGAATACAAATATGTAAGGCAATGTATTTGTGAACTCTCATGGTTTGATTGACAATTAGTTATTGTTGTATTGCCATGAATGGTTATGATTTTAAAGATATTTATGTACAAATAATTTAAGTTTTTATGTGGCGAGGTGGTGCTATGTGTGTATGGCAATGTATTATACGAAGCCAATAAAATGTGAGGTCTCTTGAGGATTTGACTCCCAACAAAATTAGTTGTTGTCTACTCTGGCAAAGAGATTTTTAATTAAGAGATTTTTAATTAAATCATTCAGGCAATTCAAGAGCCATAATTGTAATCATATATGAGCACAAGAAAATATTACAGACCAATTTCTCCAGAAATCAAGTTAAGGGGTTTTCAGCTGTATGCTGAGAAGTGGCAACAGAGTACAAGTCCACAGGTTAAATCTGGCTTGATGTCTACATTCTTGAGGTTATCTCAAGATTATTTTGGGGCTTAGCGTCCCTGCAGCCCGGTCCTCAACCAGGCCTTCTTTTTTGTTACACACCCCAAAGAAGCAGCCCATAGGAGCTGTCTAACTCTTAGGTACCCATTTACTGCTAGGTAACAGGCGAATCAGGGTGAAAGAAACTCTGCCCATTTGTTTCCGCATCCACAGGGGATCGAACCCAAAACCTCAGGACTGAGAATCCGAAATGCTGTCCACTCAGCTGTTAGGCCCCCTACCTTTGTACTCACCTAATTGTGCTTGCATGGGTTGTATAGCTTATCACATGACTCAATATCCAATCATATGTATTTATAACTTTTACTGCTTCTGGTTTAATTTCCATAAAACATTAATGAAAATGTAATTATAATCTCACTGATGACTTTGATACTGCTACTTATAAGTATGTCCTAAATCAATAACAAATAATTAACAAATTTACTGTTTAAATACTGTACAGATACGCTTTAAATTTCAGTACTAAACGAAATGCAACTTTAACCCTTAAAGTGCAGTTATAATCATAATGTGATTCATGGGTAATGTAGTTACTGTACAATCAAATGTTAATTTAACTATATTATTGTCTTGGTTTTACATGAATGGTGCTGATATGGATATAATGTCTATATGGATGCACTGCCTTGACACATTAAAAAAATCTTGCTATCATTTCATTATTGCTTACTATGCAAATTCAGTTAGCACAAATGTTACTATGCTAATGCAGTAATTGTCATGGTATAAAATGTCAATTTTATTACATGATATGTATACCGATTATGTTCATATGGTTTTCACAACTCTATATGGCTATGGCTATAATGAAGTATACCAGGTCAACCAATCATCATTTGAACATAATAATGAAGCAACTACAAAAGGCCTATTGATCCATATGAGGCTTTCTTGTTTTTTCCCCATAATATCTGCCCATAATATCTGTTATAGTTCAGGCTTTAAGGGAAATCATTCATTCTAAGCAAACATTTGATGGAAAATGTTTATTCTTTACAGAAAATAAATACTATAGTTGCACAATATTAAAATTGGAATTATAGCTTCACTGTTGATAAAACTTACAACATATAAAACAAATCTTGCACCACTGCAAGACCAACAAGAGACAGCCTCACTATACTCCACCACATTTTAAACCTCACAACAAATGCATCACAATTTTTCTTTGTAAGGGATGCTGATGTACATCTAATCACTGCAGTAGCCAGTTAAAAGTAAATTATAAAAGATATCACACAGAGATGAACAACATTAAAATGAAGAGGAAGGACAATTAAAGCACCGAATTAAAAAGTGAAGCGAATATTTTAAATCTAATGGGTTTCCTTTAATGGATTAAAATATTTGCGAAGTCTTAATTATAATGAAAAATGCATTTCAATGTCATATTTGCTAATATTTAAAGCCACTAAGAGTCTATGAGAACAAATAATATACAGTACTCTATGCTTAACAAAAAAAAACTGAGAAGTCTTGCTTTTAGAATCTCAGCCAAGTTGGTTGTGTAATTAAAAGAAAATTTATTGTGAAAACTCACACCAAACAAATAAAAGTTAAATTACAAATTCCAAGATAATTGCATCAAATATTTGCCTAACTTATACACTAAATAATTTCTAAACATACAGATGTGTGTCCAGCAGTGAACACACACACACACACACACATCAAGAAATACTTCAAGAGCTACTCATAATGATCCTAGGCTCTGAATTACCCATAAAATACTTCAAAAATCAACTCACAATGGTCCCTGGCTATGAACTTCTTGGCAAGTGCTGGAACAACAGCTGCAATCAACATTTATTTATTTCATCTGTGCACTTTAGTTAATCACTGTCACTGTCAAACACAGCACCCTTGCGAGCACCTCGAGGTGGTGCAACCTTCTGACTAGCTCGGTAGAAGGAATCCATTGTACTTTGATTTTTTGACTGGAAGGAGAAATTGATACATCAGTACCTTTTGAATTATGAAAATTGTGCTTCATTTACAGAAATACAATACTGCTTAGAAAACTTCACAAACTCTGCCACAATCATCTTGCTTAGTGACTTCAACTTATGGCACCTAAAATGGAAAAATGTGGCAAATACACTTTTACAAGAAAGAATCTCAGGAAGGAGTCTAAATGAACAGCTACACACAAATGACCTCTTGCAGATATGTGACAGATTTCCCTTAAACCAGCAAACAGTAGAACAAACTAGAAAACAAAACACCCTAATCTTATTTTTACAAACAATGATGAACTGATTAGGGGCATAATGATTACAAATACATGTTACTCAGATCACAACCTAACTGGAGTTCAGATATGCATGGGCAACAGACCTGTGCAGCCAGGCTCAAATCCAAGCGGAGAATTACAAAAATTCAATTTTAATAACGAATGGATTAACTGGAAACAAACCAAGACCTCACAGAAATATACTGGGAAAGACAGCTAGATAATGTAAACTTAAACCAGTACTTTGAGAAAATAGACATAGTAGCACCAGAAATATGTGCAGGAGAAAGAGAAAGAGATGCAAATTGGAATGTGAACAGCATTCCGTCTATAGAAGAAGAAAAATCACTGATCATCTCAGCCACTCTTATTCTATCCCAAGAGTGGCAATGAAGGCTATGTAGAAAAATAAAAACGACTGAGCTAAAGTTGCAAAAAGTATGTAAAGTCCAGGAGAGACAGAGAGAGCAAGAGGGCATAAGTGAAACAGGAATGCAAAACACTTTTTCTATATAAAATCTAGAACAAAAACTACATCCAACATTAGGCTCTTGTGCAAGGGGTGATGGAACTTTCACAGATGACAACAAAGAAATGAGTGAAATACTGAGGTTACAGTAAGATTCTGTTTTCAGTGAACCCCTAAACACATTGATGATTAGTGATCCAAATGAATTCTTTATGAATGTGACACCTTCATCGAACCATATATCTGATTTCACCCTAACTCCATTGGACTTTGAAGTTAGCCATAGACAGCATTCCCATGCACTCTGCACCAGACATGGACTCCTGAAATTCTATATTCATCAAGAATTGCAGAAAACTACTATCACATATACGAAACATCTTTTCAACATTTCCTCTACACATATGGGGTAGTTATGCCTTATATGTGTAGAGAACTTGATAAACACCGTCATAGGATACCTGATCAACCAGGCTGTGACTCATACATCAGGCTGCAAGCAGCTGTGTTGAACAGCGCGGTTGACCAAACCACCAATCAGGAGGCTTGGTCAGAGACTGGGCCACGAAGGACATTGACCCTCTGAATAACTGATGAATATGCAACCTATTTGAGAAGTAAAGCATTTGGCTTTTGTTGCCCATGGAAGTTTTACATGGGAATCAGGCATTTATCTTTTTTTATGGTTTCCTTTTGAATAAACATTCACAGTGCATCACTACTTACCAATCTGTCATATGTTCAGACTGTCAACAAATGTTGTTTTCCCATTCCGTGAATGCTATTTCAGCCATTTTTTGTTTGATTAACATGGTATTCTGTTTTTCCTATCTTCTATCTTTTACTTTCTTACCTATATACGAAGTTTGAGGCAATACTGTTCTCTCCAAAAACTGATTTCTCAATTATGCACCTAGACTTGTGAAGTGCTGCTGTGGATGTTTTACTGAAGTGTGGTAGTGCTGCTGGTTCTTTGTGATGCTACAGTCTCTAATGAGCAAGATATATTTAATGGACAAGTGTCATTTCTGAGTATTTAAAACTTTTAACTTTACTGCTTTCCTACTTTATCCAGCTTATCTACTATTATCTACTTTCCTCCCAATGAAAATGGGTTGTGTAAATGATTGAGAACAAATGACATAGAAATATGGTAACCCCATTGTCCATCACTCGGTGTTACACAGCCTCACATCCTGCAATAAAGGCGTATGAAACTGGCTTAAAGACCATTATTTTCAATCCTCTCCACTGAAGGCCAATTGAAAGTGGAGTTAACCAAAAGAACAGGTCACCAAAGACACAGATATATTTAATGAACAAAAAGTTAACTTACTGTGGCTCGTCCCCTACCCCGACTTCCTCTTCCTTTACTTGCTGCGGCCGACAATTTTGGAGATCCATCACTATGCCAAAAAGTATGATTAATATTATCTGAAATGCTCACCCCTAAAAAATTCTTATATCTAAATGAAAACTATTACGCGTGTAAATTATTTTAGATTATATTGTATTAGGTTTACTGCAAAAAGCATAATGCAAATAAAAAATAGACAGTGTTCCATATAATAACACTGCAATGGATACTGTATGTGCAATATGCATGGACATATTAACCAAAGATGGCCATGTCTGCAGTTTCACCTTGAATCTCAGTGTCCAGACACCTTTACACTGACCTCCAGACAATGAGACTTATTGCTCCTTTGCAAAAGATGGTCGGCCCCACGACTGTCAGTGACTAGTCTAGGAAGGTTTAAGAGACAAGGACTAGGAATCCCAATAGTTGATGACCTATTTCTCAAAAACCACTGAGCATTAACATCTGATATTATGACATGATAGCAGGGTGTGTTTGCATTCTTTAGGGATGTTTTTTATTGTTTAGTGACATTTGTTTGTTCCTCCATGTTTCCGATGACTAGAAACCTAGAGCTCAATTGGTTTATAGCCAAATCGACCGGAGTTCGATTTGCAGATCGGGCAAACTACTGTATTTGGACACATTTCTTTACACCTCATTGCCTCTGTTTACTTAACAGTCAATAGGTAACCCCAGGAGTTAGGCAACTGTTGTGGAGCACATCTGCGGGGATTTGGACAAAGGGAACCTCAATAGGCCTAACTGGCTTTCTGTCCCTCAACAATGGTAAACCATTCTTATGAACTACTGACCATTAAGATTTGATTTTAACATGTAAGATAGCATGGTGTGTTTGGCAAGTCTCGGGGAATTTTCAGTGGATTTGGAGACAATGACTAGTATCTGGAGACTGTAAATGAGGTAAATTTTGGTATTCATCTTTAACACCGTTTATTACCCATAATGTACCTTACTGTGTGTCTACACCTGTGTCATCCTACAATTCATAGATCTTAAATCCATTTCAAAATAAATAAGTCTAAATTAAATATAACACCTTAAATTTTATGATAAAAATAACTTGATAATTTGTGTAACACTCATGCACTAACTCATGTAAAAATTAACCTTATAACATTTATTCAAACTGATTTCTATGCACTACCTCCAGACACCATAGATTTTTTTTTTTGCCTTTATGTCCACAAACTAGCAACATTACCCTATGTAAATAGATTAAATCTCAACAATATTAAAGAAAGGAAATAACATCATAATCCACTTTAAACATGTTCTTAAAATCCAAATACAGTACAGTGTTGCACCATTATTACATGTTCAGCTGCAATTCAATGTCATCACTGACAATTTGATTATATTTTTATAATACTTTTAAACACACAGTCCTCATCCTTTTAATGGTATGAAAAAGTACAAATAAGCTTGCTTAACAAATAGCTCTGGCTATAATAGAAAATTTTAAAATGTACTGTACTAGTAACTATTCATTTTCATTCATCAGAAATATGATATCCATCTAATAGCTTCAAATGAAACTAAAAGTCAAATTTATTAAGACATTTATTATTTGTAACATTAAATATACTGTACACGTATCTTACCCGGATAACGAGAGTGGTGTCCTGCTAGACGAAGCACTGCTGGTATTAGTAGAGGTGCGGGCAGCTCCTCGGCTACCTCTAGCTCTGCTTGCAGCTCGGCCTCTAACTTGCACGCCTCGTGAACCTCGCCCTCTTCAAGAAGACAAAATATAAGAAAATAATTGCATGCTACTAAATGCAACCCATCCTACTGTTTAGATAGTACTTGTTGAAACTACTGTATGTGCACCATAGTGGGGAGCCAGTCGGCCGAGCGGACAGCATGCTGGACTTGAGATCCTGTGGTCCTGGGTTCGATCCCAGGCACCGGCGAGAAACAATGGGCAGAGTTTCTTTCACCCTATGCCCCTGTTACCTAGCAGTAAAATAGGTACCTGGGTGTTAGTCAGCTGTCACGTGCTGCTTCCTGGGGGTGGAGGCCTGGTCGAGGACCGGGCCGCGGGGACACTAAAAAAAAAAAGCCCCGAAATCATCTCAAGATAACCTCAAGATAACCATAGTACAAACATTAAAGTAAAAGGCAATTAGATAGTAGAATTTGGTACTACTGTATTCACTTTACAGTCAAGAAAAAAATAAAATAAAAAGGCTAAAACCCAAAATTGTTAGGCCTAGTATAGCACATATATGTACTACATTAGTCCTCTGATAGCAGGTATTAGGCCTTGGAAAGTTAGGTTAGGTTACTGTAGGTTGTCTTTCAACAAACACAAAACCATTTCTGGTTTGTCCAAATTCAATAGTAACGATTTCTACTTGCTAATTGTGCATTACGTCATGTATGTACTCTGGTCCTCATCATTACTATAAGTACTAACTAAACAGGAGGATGGGCCGACTAAATTAAAATACACTGCCAGGTATGTACACAGCTAAAAGTGCTACCAAGTCCTATTTCAGTAAGCTTGGGACAAAGGGACAACCAGAGGTCCCAAGAACCAAACTTGATTTTTTTTCTTAAGTAACCAACATATCTTTGACTCAGGAATTAAAACATCATATTACTGGTGTTCACTGTACTTACTTTGCAGGAGTAGGTCTATCATCATCATCATTCATATCAAAATCACTCATTTGATCATCATCATCATCATCATTTTCACTAACTTTTGTTTTTACTCTTGTTGGATTATTAAGTGCAGCAAGAGCCTGTAAGAATGTTGAACAATTATGAGAGTGAAATTAGTGACAACATTTATTTTTAACATGTTTAATTACATTAAACCCTAATCAATTCAACATATGCATTATACTCTTGTCATGGACAACTCATTATATATAACAATGTCATTATCAAATTACTGAATACATTGCTAAACATAAAACAATCTTATCATCAATTATAAAGTTTATTTCCATTTACGTTGGCAGCAGGGAGACTGGTGAAGAGAGATGTGGCAATTTTCAAGATAACATAGGACAATGCTAAAATGTGAATAACTAGGAAATTAGAAGTGGAGAGAAAACAATAAAAATCTAATAGGTGGAAGTTATGAAACAGGTGCTAATGCATTTTGCTAATTCCAATCATGGAAATGCCATGATTATTGCAGTCATGAAAATGCACCATGATGGCATCTGTTAGTGTGAAAAGTGTGCCAGATCACATGACAGCAGAAGTATCTATAGAAAAGATGAGTACATCAATAAACAAGATGAAATATTGAAAAGCTCCAGGTGTTAATGCTAAAATTATTAAATTTGCTGGAGAAAAACCACTATGCCAAAAGATACAGGCTAGTGGTTCTGTGCCAGATTTGAAAAGAGCTTTTGACTGTATCACTGTATAAAAAGGAGTACAAAGTAAACACAAGAATTATAGTGGCATTAGTTTATTAAGTGTAGTGGGCAGAACAAAGTGCTTGGAAGAGCACAGGAATCCACCATAAGCAAAGTGGGTTCCGTGGGAGTATATATAGGTGAGTATGGTTGCATACTGGCCTCGAGCCTAGCATTGAGACAGGGTTCTATGATACAAGCTGGTGGGTAGATCCGATATTTGCATTGGGACAACTTGTATACAAGGCATGTGAGAAAGGCTGCAAGGTGTATATGACATTTATGGACTTGGAAAAACCATATAACAAGATTAATAGAGAAGGAATTTAAAGATTAATGATCATGTATGGAGTTGGCAGTGTGCTGTTAAATGCTGTGAAAATTGTTTATGTAGAGAGTAATTCATGTGTAAGAGCTAGTGGTGTAATAGAGTTTTTGGTTCAGTGGTCAGAGTAAAAGTGCTGTTGATGGGAAGACCCCTGGCAGCCTGGGTTCGCATCCTCTGAGGGGGTCATAGAGTTAAAGTGAATATAAATCAAATAATATATATATAAATAAAATTTATCATACAATGGCCCTCTTTTCTTATCCCAGTTCCACAGTCCCTAAACCATCCCACAGTCATGATGCTTACCATCATAACAACTGCTACCACACATTCAAATGTGCGATGGGACTGTTAACATTTTGATGACATGAAATTGAACAAATTGTTGTGGGTCTTGTGAAAGTCACTTCTAGGCATGAGCCACATGAAAATTTCCAATGACCCATTGAGATCATAGCATGCAGTGAGTCAAGTCTCATCACTATCCAACCCCTCTTCTACGAACCTCCTCCTCTTCCAGATGTGGATCACGGGTCATTCTCTCCAGCCGATATGCAATTATGTCTTCTACAACATCCTCTTCATTAAAGTCTTTTTCCAGAGATAAGATATGCTTTTGTGTTTTTTCCACTTGATGTCTGCAAAGAAAACAATCACAAACATAATATAAATACAGTAGCTGACAATACAAGCCTAAACTAGAGATTACTTGATCACAACCAATTGAGGAAGAAAACTATTTTATAAGCTGGTATATCTCATAGTACAAACAAGATAATGAAATACGGCTAAAACTACAAATATTCCCGTTTCTTTTCCGGGAGCCAAAGCTTTTCCTCAATCTTTTTTTTCTTTTCTGAGCCAAGGCTCCAGATGGAGCCTTGGCTCAGAAAGAGGACAAGTAAATATATAATATGTGCATGATTAGGACTTTAAACAAAGGTGCCGAATGTTGGCCGAAAACGTTCGTTAAGGCTCTAATAACTGATTTTTGTTGTGGTGATGGGTCTGGGGTAGTTTGTGGTGGCTGAGCCCCATACACAGTTAACCTAGGTGGAATAGGGATAAATGATTGGGGACATAATATTTGATTTTCGATAAAATGCAGTCTGTTTTGGATGCTCTTTTGATCATGAGTTGCATGCATGTTTAAGTCTATTGTCAATGTACAAACAGGAATTTTTTCTTATATTTTATGTCTAACCTTTATTTATTTTAAGATCAATTTGGTTAAATGATTTATTTGTAAAAATAATAAAGTAGATCATTTTCATGTTCAGTGTAAATCTGTTGATTAAAATCCAACAAAAGTTCTCTTCATAGGCAGATGATACACAAGAAGAAATCTGAAGAAATTTCCTGCAAAAAAAATAATTTATTTTGGTTGAGAGGATAGAAAACTTACTGAAAGATTGTTTTGATGGCATCCTTGTCATCTTTCTCTACAAATGAGCGCACAGCACCTGCCAGACCTCGCTCAGTCAGTAGATACAGCTGTTGGTGTTGCTCCTCAAGGGATGTAAAGTACTGCTCTATAAGATCCTCCACATGAGTCTCCGACACCTAACAGTGACATAAAACAATGTAATACGAAAAGACCCTTTCTGGGTAGATTATTTGACTGCTCTCTATGGTAAGATCACTTGTGTATATAGGCCATGATCATATATAGTCAGGCACAACAACTCGAATATCAGTGAACTTCGGTTATGTTTCAAGCATTCCCTGCAGGTGATAAGGAAGCATAGTCACATAGTCACTATATCACATAAAACCTTACAAATTTTAAGGTAAATTATAGAGCTAACATTATTGTATATAAAGTATTGAAAATATTTGGTGAGTGAAATAATACAATGGAGAACTTGCAAAGTTCTGGAGGGAAATTAAACAGCTTCAAGGCTCCACCAAAACTCCAATCATTCACTTTGTTTACACATATACAGTACTGTACCAATGATAATAAAGAAATAGTCTCAATCCACCATATTGTTAAAAGTTGACAGCCTCAATTTATATTTATATCCACAAAATTGCAGTCATGTAAGCTAATTTTTCTAGTAGATTATTTCATATAAGATATACTGTATATAGATTGTCATTATTAACATATGTTTGCACTTCTATAGATAAATAAGATACTGTGCCTTTCAAGATAATTATGAAAGCCAGTGTAAGAAATGATTAAAGGTAATAGAAACAGCACAATGAATAACAATCAATTAAAAACACAAACTAAAATAGAAATAAATTATTAAAGAGTAAACAGTGTACTTTCATATTTATGTCCACACTATTATTGGAAAAACAAGAGTGTGACATACGTCTTCATTAAACACGGCATCCATAGCATCCTTGTCTACACCCATCTCTTCCTTCTTTGCCTCTTTCTTCATTCTTCTGAACAATATCATATCACTGGAATTAGCCACTGTATCCTCAAACTTATGGCCAAAACGACACACATTGAACATCTGGGATTCATCTGTATATTCTACCCTGAGGCGAATGAGAGGCTTCTTGGGCTGCCGTGGATGATCTGCAACCATGATACCAAATGGTTTGATTATGGATATCTTCAATCATTATGGTAGTGCATGAAGGAGAACCAATAAAATAGAAAACCAACCATGAATTTTAAATAGAGAATCATATTGCCTCATTTTCTTCTATCCTCTAGCTTTGGCATATTCAATGCCTCTAACCTCTCCTTGTAATTCTTGTCTTTTCAGTTCCAGAAGCCATTTACTTGCATGTCTTTGCACCTTTTCCAGTTTGTTCATGAGCAGATGAAGAAAAAACAGATATGCATCCCCATGTATGGAAAAAATATTGGAGGCATGAAGCCATGATAAATAACTTAATCCAACTCCATTGACTGACAGAAGAGGGTCTACGTTAAACACACACTCAACCGTCCTCCAAGTCATAAGACCGCTCTAGTTCCCCATGCACTATCATGTTATTGTTCATAAGGTGGTTATTTGTTACAAACTACAAAGAATACTCCTCAAATTTGACATAATGCGTAAAGAAATTTTGATTAATTACGATTTGTTTTGATATTGCTCGAGGTCATCCCTCCCAAGAAAATGTGTCTAAATAACTCAAATCTGCCACCCACCAGAAGACTACATGGACTAACAAAAATAGGAACCTTCCAGTCCCTACCATACACACATTCCAATAAGAAAAATCTAATAAAAGAAATAAAAACCAAGTGAAAACTACTGCATAGAGTATTCAAACTGGGGAAGCCTAATTAATGCAAGAAGAGGGGCTTTAGGTAGAAAACCTGTCCTTAATTACATTACTCCTTCATTCAAACAATGTTTCTCTAGAGAGAATCAGTTTAATGTACAAGATATGAGTACTTACCTGTGAGAAGTTTCTTGGCTTTGTTTATCATTTTATTGATGTATTTTTCTACAAAATCTTCCACAGGATTAGTTATATTCTTTGTAAGCACAATATCCATGTCATGGTCAGCCAAACACACATCCTGTACCAAGGAATACAACCAATAAACTTGCGTTTCCAATCACACACATATGAACATTTTTCAAGCAATAAAAAAATAAGTGCTCACCTAATTGTGCTTGCGGGGGTTGAACTCTGGCTCTTTGGTCCTGCCTAAGTAATGAAGTCATTATGATGCAAGATATGAAAATATCTAGATTTACATTTGTTAATAAGCAATACATTCACTTACATCAAATACAAAAGGTCTGATAGTTTTTAGATCCAGAGCTGTAGTCTTGAACTGCTGCTGATTGTTCACCTCCAACAGCACCACTTTCTTCTCCACAGCCTCACCAGCACACAGAGATGTAACCACTGAGCTGCCTGGAACACAATACAATATAAATATTGTCACTTTAAATATGCGAGATGTTTGGTCACCCTCAGGCAGACTTGTTTGCCTCTGTGTGAAGTCACAGACAACCTGTTTATGTGGTATTCCCATGTAGGAAGGCTTTTTGCTGAATGTGTAGCATTTCTAATGGAACAAGTGGGAAAGGAAATATTTCTTTCCTCAGATCAGGATGCTGCTATACATGATGAATAAGCTGGGGAACATTGAGGACTGTGTCCTGTTGATGGCTCCCATGTGGCTGATTGAGCTTCATTATTCACCCTACTCACTTCTTAACCTTATTCAGTCCTGAACCTGTGGCTTTTCTAGACAACTGACAGCCAGGCAAAGACAGATTTCTCCACTGATCTTCACATCTGAAGTTTTCAGGGCAGTTAAACATTCTCCTGAATGGAAGGCAGACAGTGTACTTTTATATTTTTCATTAGTGGATCTCATCAGGCAAAACTCAGATTTTTATGGCCCTCTGCCATATTCTGTCATTGTTGGTGGCTGCAGTTGTGTGGCTCCTCTCTTTGCTATTTATTGAGCATGGCCTTATACTAAACACGACTTCCTCCTAGAGGTTCGCACTGTCGAACTCTTGAGTTGTACGCTTTTACTTTTGTCTGTCTCCATATTCAAGAGACTGATGCATATTAATCATCAACAAAATTTATATGAACATGGGGTGTATTTTGCACATGATATATGAATGTGAAGTGATACTGCAATGTAAAGAAAAATTTTCAAAATTATTGTTTCATAAATTTTTATGAATTTCCAGAAATGCTCTCACAACTGAAAAGAGTATTAACAAATTAGCTTATCATGCAATAATGCATGGTAAGTCATACAGTACCTGGCTGGATGACGTGGAAAGAGTCTGGAGCAGACAGTCGAGGTTCAATAAGGCATTCATGCTCATGACCCCAAATGACTAGATCAAGGAAGGGATCCAAGAAACTCTCTGGTATATAATTTGTCGGACCATGTTTGGCATGGTTTTGATGCAAAACCATGATGTTAAACCAACTCTCCATGGATTCTCTGGGACGAAGCATTTTGACCTGGAATCATAAGATAATTATTACAGTATCCCATTCGTACCTTTCTTGAGGATGTAGATACACACATCCTTTTTTGGATTAAAGAGAGAAAACAAGGGGCATCCAAACCCACAAGTAATGTAGGCAGTGCAACTGCCACATTCGTTCACTAAATCCCACTTAATAACTTACATCACTCAGAAAGGATAAATACTAATTATACCACAAAGGCATTACCAATATCCTAAAAGCAGGAAAGCAAAAGTGAAGAGCTACAGTAATTACAGCACAACACAAACCAATTTCTGAACAACAGGGAAAAGAATAAAGATAAATTTGTTTTAGTTCTGTAGTGGTGGTCATTAAACCATTATAAAATGAAAGATCAAAGGAACTTTAGGTTGAATCTGATCCTGATCCACTATGTTCTCATTCTATGTGATCTAATTCTACCTCAATATTCAGAAAATTCACTATGCACAGGATTTGTATTTTATAAACAAAATTTACTTCTATAAGCTAAGTTTGGTATTTGTGAGTTTAGCCCACTTTTTGGAATACATCCTTGCTGGTTTTTATGTGGTTTAAACACCTGTATTACATTTTTGCATGATGGTACCTAGGTGAGTGCACATGTACTTTACGCTAAACATTTCTGACTATTGGAAGGAGTACTATAACAGCACATATATTAATTATGTTTTAAAAGGCATTTTACTGAGTAGGGACTCCATCTACTTCTTGGTTTCAATAACTTTTAGGGAACCCAATCTGCAGCTCAGGTTAATCTCCCACATTGGTTAAACTGTGTAGTTTCTCTCTTCTGTAACATGTTTGATTTATATTCGAGAAGAATCCTCCAAAATCAGGTATAAAGTCAAAATGACATTTTATAAGCAGGACACTCAAATTCTGTCATTTTCCCTATGAACACATGGCTCTCCACCTAGTTGTACTCACATAGTTGTGCTTTGTAACAACTAGCACTCTTTGTAAGTCACAATGTGACTGGGCTCCAAGCAGGAGGCTAGGTGCTGCCCTTTGGTAGTGATGATAGGAAGTGGCAAAGTGTTCAAACTTGCAGTTTGTGGGAGCACTACTTGGCAGTCCTACAGGTGCCAAGGATATGGAAAGGCTTGGCCTCGACAGCTTTTTATTTTTGTTTTTAAACTAAGATTTGGGTTCATTAAGAATAATGCTGTCATTCCTAATGAAACAAGCTAGGAGTTGTTATCCTACATCTCTCCAGACTGAACTTGTGAGCTTTTCTCCATTGCCACCATAGCACCAATATGACCTGACACATTTGAAGAGGTTCTTGTTGCTCCTGCCAAGAATGTCACCATACTCTGACCGTAAGGATGGATCTTGTCTTAGGATGCATCTGAATCTTGCTTAAAAAGCTCTCATAATCTCTTAAATCATGAGGGTTCTACTTCCTATGCACTATTAAGTACTTTAGTTTGGCTGAAGTTAATCTAAAAATTAAAAATGGTTGTACTTTATATTCATCCAATAAAAATACTTTCACTCGTTACATTTTGCCTTTTTATTTTCCAAACCAAATACTGTACTGAATTGCTCAACATCTTACCTTATTTTCTCTAAATAGTCTAAAAAGTCTTTCATCTTTAACAGAGGAAAGGCCATAAATGGCTAGCTTAGTACGTCCCTTTTCCAAGAGTATTGGAGAGATATTAATATTCTTCAAATCAGTTGTTCGGCCAAAATAATTTATCAATCCTGCAACTGAAAGCATTTCCAGAGCACAGAACTGACCAAGACCTGAAAAATATATCAAATATTCAATGTAAATATAAATATATAGACAGTATATACTGCATACCAAAGAATAACTATCAGTCATACTTTACTGTACATACATAAGGTTATCTTTCACTTGGGATTCTGACTGTCAAGATTTTGTCCATACAGTGCTGCATAAGTAACACCAACCAAACACACAGTCAGCCAGCCAGCTAACATGTAAAGCTGGCCGGCAGGACTTGCCTCGTGCATTCAAAATGGTTTTAAAATTAATAACTGGAGACTTAACAAGGTGTGACATTATTCCATATGGTACTACATGTTCTGTCACATCAACCAACTTTTCCCCAAGCTCATCAAACTTTGCCCCTGGCTAATCACTTTCTCACTTAAGACTATTTGTTTTTTGTTTTTATCGGTTAACAATTTGCTGACTACAAGACTTATTATTTAATGTACAAATTAAAAACAATAGTACACGGTCCTGGAATGCATCCCTCTTAAATAACCTTTGTGCTCTTGATAACAAAATATAAAATTAAAATTATTCGACAATTGCAATTAATATTCCCATCTCTACATACAATATCTGCTAACTTTTATTCACACTTATATTTCCACAACATGTTTTAAGCCCTGTTTCATGTCCTATAGAGAAAGCCACTATAATCTCTCTTGGAACATTAATATCGATTACTGTGCTGTGAAGTTACTGTATAATGATTATCAACTTAGATCATTTATCAATAATTTCATCCCAGCTTCCATTCTGACTATTCCTAATTGAAAGAATAGTGCAGAATCAATGATAACATATCCTACCTGATGGGTCATCATGGTTTCCATGAATTGAAAATATCGGGATGGCAACATTTAGGTTAGGGTCCAGATAATTAACAACTGGATTCTTAGAATGCTTGAAATTTTCCACTGGATCACTCAGGAAGTCAAACAGAACAGGCCTAAAAAAAAAAAATTATTTTGGCCACAAGGTTTAAACATTTACCATCATAAATCATATTCTTCCCATTCATTTACACACACAATAAAACATCACTCTTTAATTATGCTCACCTATCACCAAAAGTGTACTTCCTGATCAGGTCCATACAACGCACCATGCATTGACGCGACGGCTTGTTTTCGTGGAAGAGATCACCCCCTAATAAAATCATGTCCACCTCCCGCTCGACGGCCATCTCCAAAATTTCCTCAAAAGTTTCAAAGCTGTCATTACCTGTAGCACCAGCCTGTCATTACAATTTAATTCATAGTGGTGAAGTCAAGAGGTATGAAGACTCGAGAAAAAAATCCCAATTGGGACACTTATTAATGTGCTTTCATATCCTATATATACTATCATGTACAGATATGTATTGTACATAACTCTAAAGGCTACAATATGCTGACAAATTATTAATATTATTTGTTACCATTTATTTCCTTCTTCAAAATTATTTTATCAAAATTATTAGATTTAATTAATACAGGTGACCTTTTATTTGCACATGAAATGTGATCCTTGACAACTTTATGCAAACATAATTCATGCCAATAATATGAGTAAACTTATTTTATGCTTGTATAAAAATGTTACTGAAGCAGTAAACTACTCTAGCAATTTATGAAACAATTACAGTTGGATTAATATGAACCATTAATTTCATATTATTAAATATGTAGTACTATATAGTACTAATTTTCTGACCTGATTTTTGTATAATGTTTTAGTATATTTATTGCAGAAAATATCTTAGCCAGAATTACATTTATCTCTGTTTGCTTGATCCATGGCCCCCAATGTGTCAAGTGTTTTTTTTTTTGCAGGGATATTCCTGCAGGGGCCCTGTAATCATGAGATTAAGGTTTTGCGTGGAGAAAATCATTCTTAAATTTACCTTGTAAAGTATAACATCTAAAGTTTAAAATCACAACACTGAAGAGTTGCTGCTTTTGGTTCGTACAGATAACTCGAGAAGCGATTGTAATACAGTACTTGGTCAGTGTTAACAGAGGGTTATAAAAATATGAGAACTTACACCGTTCTGGATCTTTCTCAGCATAGCCAAGGTGGTTGTCGGTGGCTACAAGAATTCGAAACGTATCGTCGAGTGCTGTACCCATCTTGCCTGGACACTGCTCTACCACTAAACCTGAAGTAGACTACAGCCATGTTAACACCACACAATATGTACAAGTAGTTTAAGAAGATATTTCAGCAATGGTTAAATTATTAATTATATTCGTAAATTTAACTTCATTGTAAAGTTATAAATTGCCCTGTTAGAACAGTACCTCTGATTTACGCATGAGCAATATAATAATTCTACTCGTGCAGTCTAGCCCAGGACTTCCCTATGACTTATCAGTTAGATTATAACTGCATGCCGCACACGAGACAACCTTGTGCGCAGCATGAACATAGCCATCAAACCTGTGGCTCATCACACCCCATCAACAGAAATGTCTTCACTTCCCTCTCGGAGACATTTGTTCCAGTAGTAACAATACACAGTACAGTACAGTACAGTACAGTACAGTACTGTACTGTAAAAGTCTCACATAAAATTTTCAGCTAGAGTGAGTTTTCAAAATGGCTTTATACTTTCTGGCATAGTTTAAACAACTATGTCACTCAGTTTAAATTAGGTACCATGTCACTCATACTAACAAGAAATACAAGAGGTTTTGAGTGAATATGAAAAAAAGCCTCCCTACACAATGTATTGGTTTAATAATACCCGTACATTGAAGAACGCCTTCATTGTATTACTGAAATCAAGCTACGTTTGGGGAAGGATGAATGAGAATTTTTTGTTTAATAAAGTAATATATTTAACTTCAATATGTTGCACTGGCCACTCCTGTGGCACAATTTGAACCAAATAAGCATGGAGAAGTTCCCCTTTCTTCGTTAATTACACTAGAAGACATTAATAAACAACCCGTCAATTGCAAATCCTTGAGGTCAACCAGTCTTTAAGTTTCGTCAAGACATGACCTAAGTCAAATTACCAAAAGAAGGCACCAAGCCGGGAATAAAGACATCAGATGTCTTCTCATTAGTTTATTAAACTAATGAGACAGCCAAACCGCACATTTATTAAATAATAATTCTCTGCATACAGATACAAGTCAAGCTACAACTGGTCGTCTAGGAGATATGGCTTGCTTAGGCCAATGGCACGCTATATAATGAGGGGTTTAGTGTATTCAAAGTCATCGTTAGGAAGTAAATGACCTATTGGTAAGCAGAAGTAATTGCGTCATGTGTCTTAAGTCCATTAATCACTAGAGCAGTCAAGTACCGACCTTCCCTCGCTGCTTGGTCAACACTCAAAGGTGGCCGCGGGGGGTACCGGCCTAGTCTCTTTATACTCCACATTTATTTACATTTACTTATTTATTTATTTATTTATATACGAGAAGATACATTAAGGGTTAACAGAGAACATAGAAATTTAGTTGATTTTACATTCTTGTATAGCCACTAGCACGCATAGCGCATAGCGTTTTAGGCATTTACACTTAATTCAAGTTTATAATCTTCATCAATCTTAAAATGCTTAATATAAAATATATATCATCAGGCAGCCAGTTTATGCATAACAGTATATATATGTTTGGCTTATATTGAGGTCTCCCCAAGGTTGAACTACTGACCCTCCCCCACCTCCCATGGAGGTAACACCATTAGAAACTAACTCCTGAGGACCTATTTACTGCTGGGTGAACAGGGCCATTATGAACAAGTTATATTGATTGATTGATTGATTGATGAAGATTAAGCCACCCAAAAGGTGGCACGGGCAGGAATAGCCCGTAAGTGGTGGCCCTTTGGAGCCATTACTAGTATCAATAGCTGATACTGGAGACCTGTGGAGGTGCGACTGCACCCTACGGAGAGGTCGTGACCTCTGAATTATATTGGCAAACAGGGCCATTATATTGGCGATAGGAAACGCGCTCAACCATTTCTTGCCCGGCCGGGATTCGAACCTGGCATTGCCGATTGTAGGTCGAGAACAAACCCGACTTTTCTCTTTCCCCAGCAATTCTCTTTCATATATCTATGAAAGAGAATGTCTATCTATCCGGAGTTATACATTAATTGAATCAAGGGCCACACACACTATAGTGGCCTCGACAAGGACAAGAAGCCGGAGGCTTGTCAAAAGATTCCCCCCCCGCCCATTTGTCCTAATAACTCTAGCAAGCTAGATCCTTAAGTCGAAGATTTTAACTGTTAATGGCATTATATTATGGTGTTAATATTTAGTAAATCACGTAAAATTGTTGTGTCCGAAATGGTAAAAAATATATGTGGGCTTCGTCCTGTTTATCCCATTATTATTATTAACATCTTTATTGACAAAATTAATTACAATTTTGCTTAATCTGAGGATTTCAATTCAGTCTTATTAAAAGTGTTTATCCCAACAGCTGATTCTGTCGGGGTGGTTGTGCCCCTAAATCAACACAACAACAACAACTGCGCTGTAGCTGCCCCTAACCCTACCACAGCAACCCGTAGCTATATTGGAGGGTTGTGTTGGTGTGCGAGGTGAGGAAGATGAGTAACATGGAGGTGAAGGTGGAGTGCGTGCTGCAGAAGTTGTGTGGCCAGGAGGTAATAGAAGAGGCAGCGCTGGTGGAGGACGACACGGTGCTACACAAGCTACACACTCACCTCCACCTCCATCTCACCAAGAGTGCCAATGGTGAGTGGTGTGGCAGTGCTTCTTAGGTGGTCGTGGCGTCGCATGTTGATGAGTATCGCTTGGTCTGTGGGTTAAGCACCTATGGGTATGGCTAGTAACTGGTTGGGTGCCTGTAGGGACAGACTCGCCCTTGGACTCCAAAATGCCTAACAACAAATCCAAAATGCCAGCAAAAAAAAAAAATCCAAAATGCCCAACAAAAAAATCCAAGAGGTCCAATGACAAAATTCAAATCCTGCCAAATTTGATTGAAAATCTGAAATGGTTGGGTTGAAAGGTCCGCTTTTTTGTGATAATTTGGCATAGAATGGCCAATAAGCCCAGAGAGAGTAGATGACACATTAAAATGACACCACTTTCCTTTATATGTATATTTGTTGGTTGAACTATTTGTTTTCAGCCTCATGATTGTGATTTATTCTCTGTATATCATATTTATCTTTACAGGATATGAATGGGCGCAACAAGTTGGATTAGTGTCCTTCATAAAGACTGTTCTTGCGACAAGTGCTGATGGCAGTGTAAAAAATCCGGCAACAGTTGCATTTGCCTTGAAAGCCTTGTCATCACTTATTGCCAATGAAGACAACTTTAATATCTTTCTTGAAGACAAGGTTGGTGTAAACTATGAAATGCTTCTTAATCATATTCTCACATTTAACATTTAGCCTCTGTCTGTTTGTGGTTCAGTATTATGACTTATGTACTTTATTTTAACTAAACTCAAGCAGTCCCCATGGTGAAGTGAGAAGACACTTGCCTGACATTGCGCAGGCATTTTGTCCTGGGTTCATATCCAGGCAGGGAGGATTTACTGGGCTTCAATCTTTAACTGTAGCCTCTGTTTACCCACCCAACAGTAAAATGGGTACTTGGTTGTTAAACGATTTGGCGGGTCATATTCCAGGGAACATAGGATTAAGGACTTGCCCAAAGTCTTATGCGTGCTATAATGGCTGTACAAGAATGTAATAAATATATATATTTAAATAGCACAAAAGTTGTACATGTGGAAATACAGTACAGTATTTTTATTCATACCTTGTCTACAGTATAATAATAAATGACCATTTACTAGATTACTTCATACAGTACAGTATTGTACTTCATTACTGGGATGATAGAGAAATGAAAAACTTCTTTCCTCAGCTTAGGAACAACTATGACAGTAATTGTTTACCCCAGTGTTACATTGCTACAAACTAGTCTGGTTCAGCTGCAGGTTTAAGATTTCAAATTTCCATTAACTACAGTAGATGATAATAGTTCATGTCATTGGATCAAAAATATATTTCAAAACAGTTTCATTGTACATTGGCTGAGATTTTTGGAATAGAAATACATTATAATACATTAATATACCTAAAATAATGATGCAAAGTAGGATATATAGGATGCTGACAATATACTGATCAGACAGTGGTAACTGCTCTTAGTTGCTAAGCAATCTCATTACTAGTGACTTCATCAGTGGGTCACATTCAAATGGAATTTTGTCTCCCTTATGTGGTTATTAGTTATATGGATGCATATTTTTTTTCTCAACAACTTGGTCACCCATAAATATGTATACCTATACAGACCAACCAAACCTAATGATCCCAATATATGATTCGTTAAGTATGAGAATGGGTTTATAATGGTAGGCTGCTGTTGAGATTTTGTTTATTGTGCATAATTATTGTACTGTACTTTTATTATTTTTGTAGGTTCTTTGTCACTTCCTACTTATTCTGCCAAGCATACGGAGTGATCCAACGCTCTCTTCTTCAGCGCTCATTCTCGTGCAAGCTATCTACAAGCACAAAACTGGACTTTATTGGCTGATAAAAAATGGTTTGTGAGATACAAACTGATAATTGGTGTTTTGGTTCCTCTTATATCTTGTGAATACGTGACCTTTTTTTTTTTAAGAAAGAATATACAGTTTTACAGTAAACTTTTATATAAAAATAAAACTCATATGTGCTAGTTTCTTATGTAAAATGTAATTTTGTTATCCAGGTATATGGGAGAAAATGTTACTACCATGCCTTCGAAGCTCCAGCATGTTTGTGCAGCGAGAAGGTGTAAATGTTATATCCTCGTTTATGCTGTTGACTATCGAAACTAAGGTAAGAACCATGTTACTTTTGCATGTACAGTACTGTATTTGTTATTCTCCCCATCCCCCCCATCATTGTGTTCACCTTAATGAGCAATGACTGTGGTAAGGGTATCATTGTAATATTAATGAATATTATTACTGGCTTAAATATTAGTTTCAGAATGATAAAAAAATTCTGATTGGTTTTATTTTCTGAACAGTGTTTGTAATACTGTAGTAAAATAAGAATATCTGAACATACACTCAGTTATGTGACTCGATACCTTCGGTGTGGTGCGGCATGTATCTTGTGCAGTGTGCATAGTGCCTTAAGGTGCCTGCCAAGTGGTTCAAAATGATTGATTTTAGCAATATTATAATGTCAAATGGGGGAGACCTTTGACAAGCCACAGGATTCCTGTCCTTGTCAAGGCCTCTAGACTGTTAGGGGCTCTCAGGTAAATGTTTTCACTCTTTGTGATTTAAAATTAAAATGATTGAGTTGGCAATATTTTTACATTTTTTCATGTTTTAAATAATTTCAGCTAATGTTTATAATTCCTTAAGCCCTGCACCATGACATTATTACCAATATATGAAACAAGTGCACATTGAAGGGGTTACTCATCTGCACTCAAAAGTGACCGGTTGCATCATCATCTATTGTTGTAACCACTATAGGTTTATCTAACCTCACCTTAGACTAGTAAAGCACTCTGCTCAGCCTGTACTCTCATTACACACAATGCCTTGACTTAGACTACAAGAAGTCTTTGGAGGTAGTGGGCCCTCTCTAATATGTGACCTTACACCTCACAAAGACATTGGCCACAACTAACAATGCATATCTCTCCGGATAAACTGTTGATCCTCTTCACCACTCGCACTGCCTCGGGTCTCTTTTGGGCTACATGGAGAATATTTATCTGTTCTCTTAGATCAGAACCTTGGAGCTCTCGGCACCAGTGGCCTCCCTAATACTCTCAGCACCAGTGGCCTCCCTAATACTCTCAGCACCAGTGGTCTCCCTAATACTCTCAGCACCAGTGGCCTCCCTAATACTCTCAGCACCAGTGGTCTCCCTAATACTCTCAGCACCAGTGGCCTCCCTAATACTCTCAGCACCATTGGCCTCCCTAATACTCTCAGCACCAGTGGTCTCCCTAATACTCTCAGCACCAGTGGTCTCCCTAATACTCTCAGCACCAGTGGCCTCGCTAATACTCTCAACAACCACTAGTCAAGCCCTACAGCTTACCTGTGCTTGCTTTTATTTCATTATGACTTGACATTGTTGGGGAATCATCTTGAGATTGTTATCACACTTGTTTACTGTATTCTAATTAGAACTCATTCAGCCAGTAGCCATGGAATTAACAGTAAAGCAGCACTATGTCAACACTAAAATTATATTTTATAATATAAAATTTACTCTACAGTCTCTCTCTCCATAATGACAAAATTTATTGTAGCATGAAGGTAAATTGCAGCATGGGAATTTTGTGGATTTTACAAAATATAGATACAATAGTCTGAATGTAAGGTATAGGTTTGGGTGGATTAAGTTTAATTCTCTATATTTGTGGCCCCTTATCTTGTATTTTATCTAAGAACTTTAGATATGTCCATAGACAAATATAAAAAATTATCTTGTGGCGAGTACTTTGTGATCGATGTGATTTGTGAGTTGTAGAGTGTTAGACCTTGTAGTTTTTGTAATTTTCATTATTATTATTATTATTATTATTATTATTATTATTATTATTATTATTATTATTATTATTATTATTATTACTGTATTAATATTATTATTATTATTATTACTAGTATTGAGAAAATCAGTAGGAGCCTTGATGAGGATTCGAACCTATGTGGTAAATAGCATACGAACAGCATAGTATAGTAATGTATACCTAAATTATATTATGTAATTAGTATTGTACTCTGTCTTGTATTTCAGCATTTTGAGTCTTTACTGAAGGATTTGCTTATTATTTCGGATAAGTTCTGCGAGTTGCGAAGACTTTTGAGCAAGAGCGATGGGGAAGAACTTAGACAGAGCAACTTGTGTGTAATGCGCATAATTAGGCAACTATTCTTACAGGTATGACTGGTTTCTTTCTTTTCTCATTAATGATTTGTATTTTAATACTCTCTTTATTCTAAATATGTATTCTTTCAGACTTGTTATATTTAATCCTTTAAGCTTTTATGCTTATCTTTTTTTCAGTTACCAGATTTAAGGGGATACAAGCTACCCCAATGTTAAGCTGCAGGGGAAGTTTTAGACATACCTGCATTGTATTTCAAAAATCAAAACTTACTTTATGCCAGACCTTGAAGTTGAGCCATCATTTTGATACCACATATTAAAGCTATATTCACAGTCAAAATTGCTCTTAACACAAATAGTTTTAGCTAGCATAAAAGATGCCTTTTATGAGTTTATGCCAGACCTTGAAGTTGAGCCATCATTTTGATACCACATATTAAAGCTATATTCACAGTCAAAATTGCTCTTAACACAAATAGTTTTAGCTAGCATAAAAGATGCCTTTTATGAGTTAATAAGTTCCCCTTAAAAATTATTACAGTACTGTATTTGCAGCTTTTCCTTTAAATATGAAATATGAAATACACATTTCTTTGGAGGCATAGTAAGAAGCAAAGTTATCATTTCATATAAGCATCCAGGACTTCATGGAAAAGTTAAAGTTCTGGGACCGAACTATGTTAGTACTGCCTCCTCCCAAGGTTACAATAGTTACTGTCTTGTGGCAGGTGAACAGGTTTCCCAAATGTTGCATTTGGGAAACCTGTTCCCAAATGTTTGGGAACAGGTTGTTCCCAAACATTGAGGGAACAATGTAAGCTCACGCACACTTTTCTTATTCGTTTATTAAAAAATGGTGTGGTTTGTATTTGTTAAAATACTGGACTACCTTTTCAAACCACTCAATTGTTTGTGTTCTGTTAGGTTTATAGGTTGTCTATGTACAGTCCTTGTAAAGATCAAATCAATTTGAATACTTCATATCTTCTTTTTAAATTTCATATTGTACTTATCGGTAATCTCTTCCAGACTTTAGGGAAGGTTCCTGCCTACTCGGTGGTAGGAAATACTGTCGATATAACTCAGCGATTTTTTCAATGCTGAACTGCAACATCCCAGTTACATCTGTGACATGTGGTACCGATGTGCTGATACTCAATATACTACATAAAGTAAGTGTAGCATGGTAAGTTGTACATCTGTAGTGTATATCATTGACTGGTATTATTTGCCTGTCTGGTTTTAGTTATCATTTCTAATTGGTAATTTCAATGTTAAGTTACTCATATTTTGTTCAATCACAATTTTCTTTGAAAGTATTTGTTTAATAATAATAATAATATTTTATTTATAAAAATGCAGAGAATCAAATTACTGCAGGTAATTACCGGGTAGTAGTTACAGTATTTGCATATTTTATAAAGCCACTAATTAAGCATAGGGCAATTTTCAAGAGTTATTTGAGCATAAGTTAATTAACATTTTAAGTTTACATGAGATATACAAAAGCTTCATAAAAAGGAAACTGTTTGAATGAGGATATTAAAGCATTTTCCTTTTTAAACTATTGATTGAATAACAAACTTGGCTGATAGATGTACTGTATGTATTAGGTGTGGAGATTGATGAAATAATTTCCTTTACTAAGCATTTGAAAGATGTTGCAGTTAAATATTGTTTCACAATGAAGGGTTGTTCTACACCTAGATGTTATGGTGAGTATCACTCTTTACAACTCCCAAAGTAGTCTAATCATGGAATACAGTACTTAGTTTTTATTTATGACTCCCATCCACAGTCCAGCCACAGTCTTGTAATAAAATTACAAGACGGCTAGATATTTAGTGAGAAGCAACCTCAATACATTAATTCATTGCTGTAAATCTGGGTTCTCCAACATGAGGGAGATGGCTCATTTGCGTGTATTCTACAAAGCCAACAAAATTAACAAATGTTGATGTCACACTGAGTAAGCTTCACTTTAGTTCCCTCTTACAAGAAATTAGTAAAAATTCAATTCCACAAGTGAATATCAGATATATGATCCTGCCTTAGGGTACATCTAAGTGTCTTGCTCGAAAGTGTATTTTTTCTCTCATATTGGGATCTTGAGTGATATTTAGTACCTTCTGACTATTCTGAGGCACAGACAGCGCTAAATAGTCTTCCAAACTAGGTGCCTTTCTTTGATAATTACTTGCATGCTTGGAAAGTAGATTTTCAAAGTACTGCATTCATAACCTGATTTTTTTTCTTGTTTTATTTGCTTTCAGTTTCAAGAGCAGCTCATGGGATATGGCATTTTAGAACAGTTTCTACTAGATTCCTTGTGTTGGGATATGATCGCTTTAACCAGACTGCTGCTAGAGAAAGGCTACATCGAATCCTTCCTCAGGTGAGAGAGATCTATCAGTAATCTTTTATGCTTTTTGTCCTCGTTAAAACTTGTTGCCCTCAAGAGCATGACCTCTTGTAGTTTTACTCTGACATTTCAGCCCTTTTTAAAATTATAAGTATGTTTTGAATGAGCAGATGAAATTTTTGCAGAGAAATGTTTATGTAATGAATGTAAAGTAGATAACACTTTCTTTCAATAGAGGAATATCTGAGCAGTAGAAGAGAAGCAGAATGACAAATATAATAACGACAAATAGGATGGAAAAATGCTTTCCATGAAAGAGCGAAATGGAGATGCAGAAAAATACATAAATTTATTTACCATAATGCAGATGGGACAGAATTTGCATAGAGAGAGAGACTCACATAAACAGTAACCCGTTACATAATTAAACTTTGTACTAGATTAATGATTGGGTCAAATGAGAAAGTGACAACAAAATAATGGAAAGTGTTCTAGGAAAACCTTGACACTAACAAAATGTATGTAAGGTAAAGGTGAGAAGAGGGGGTACAGAGGCACCATACAGGAGGCCTGATGAAGCACTGGGGGTGCAGCAGTGAATGACTGCTGGAGTATGGTATGGTATTGTGATGCTTGTTTATCTCTGAGCTCTATAGTTTGAGTTATACAGTGAATAGATGGGTAATAGTTTCTTTATTAATATCTATAACCATTCACTTTATCAGTGAAAAATAGGCTAATTATGATGATGATACTGTGAGAAAATAGAAATTGGCAGTAGGTAAGAGGAATGGGAAGTAGGTAAGGGAAATGAGAAGTAGGGAAGGGGAATGGATAGTAGGTAAGCAGTAATGAGAAGTTTGTAAGGGAAATGGAATATGATAAATTTGTCAATTTAGTAATAGTAGAAATGAATTTTTTGTAGTGAGGAATATTTGAGCAAGATTCAACTTAGAGTGACACATTAAGCTTGTACAGTAGTGGTAAATGATTTGAAATATTTAATGTACATTGAGATTAATGAGAAAATCTGTAGGAGCCGTGATGAGGATTCGAACCTATGCGGTGGGTAGTTGCACGCACACACATCGTGGCCTGATTGTCTGGGACCCATGCGTGGGACTACCCACCGCATAGGTTCGAATCCTCATCCCGGCTCCTATGGATTTTCTCATTGATACATCACGTTAATGTGATTACTCTCTGTGTATTGAGATTAATGGTGGCTTGGTCTTCATATTCTTCTAATAATGGTCTGTTTGAAATTTTCTATTTTCAGGTCATCTGTAAACATTCACAAATATTGGATAATCATGGTCCAAAATCTTAAGGAAGCCAAGAATATTGATTTGACCTCAATCGAAGCTTTGCTCCATATTGTCACAAATTTCCAGGTTTGTGACATTACTGACTAATTCACATATTGTATTTGGGAACCTACCCTCATGCACTTTGAATTTTGATGCTAAAAACAATTCATATAGGAGTAAATTTATGTTTTATAATATGTACAGAACAAAGGTCTACTGTATTGAATAATTATTGCCATAATATCTATTTTTAGCAGTTTCCAAGCAATGCTTTGTAAGAATTGTAACTTCCTCAGGTAACTTCAATACTGGTACTGTACCGAGCTTCCCTGGATAAATTGTTCAAGGAGTGTCCTCGGAAGAAAGAAGTTATAGCCAAATGGAATGAGGATATTCATAGTCGAATAAATATAAAAGAAGACATCTTGGTGAGAATTTTCATTACATAAGTTTATGAGGATGCTTCATGTGTATACTGCTGTAGTTTTACTTCTTGAGCAAATATGTATTGAAGTTGTACAATGGGATCGAACCTGCATACCAGGATTTCTTAGGTAATATGTGTACTTAAGGAATTAAACATTCTCAAGATTTTCATATAGATTTTCAGGTTGGTGGGTCATTTTATTTCTTAAGTACAGTACAGTATATTCATATTATTGTTTATGTTATGTGATATCCCTGATCCATTTGCCAAGCATAACTCCCTTGATTGACTGTGTTCAAAACATAGCTGTTTATTTTTCTGTGGGATATATTTTTTTTGTGTTGGGTGCAGAAGTTTGTGATATGTAATGTATTATGATATCCATCTTACTTGAGGTGTGTTAGCATCTAATACAAATCAACAAAGTCTAGCTTATTAGACATAAGCAATGGTAACCATCATATTGGCCTCGCCTTTATATACGGTTAATTAAGTTCATAAATTCCTAAATGTATAATTATGTTGTATAATTAAGAAGTCATAAGTTATCTTGAGCTGCAAAATGGCTTCTGATCTCCAGTCAAATCAGTTCCATTCTGGTTCCTAATAAGGTCTTGAATGTTGTATCTGCAGAGGTTGTTTTATATTACCATATTCATAATAATAGATTTACTGTTTTGATACATTGAGGAAATGTCCTTGAGTATTTGAGGTGTCTTAAGTTGAGAGTTGACCCTGGATGTCACTGACCACCCACTGAATGCATGTTTTACCGATTAAAAACATAAAATAAATTTATTGTTATTTACAGTGGTTGTTGGTGAATAATGGTAGGGAATACTCCCATTTCCCACCTGTCTTCAAAATATATTATATACAGCAATTGCATGCAGCAGTCGTTCACCTCTCTGAAGCTAAATACTGTATGAAGTAAAATGTAAAGGTAATAAGTGTTGTTCTTTTTGTAAATAACTTATTAGATTTCTAACAAATTCAAATTATTCATCCAGGTTGAGGCTTCGAAGCTGGAGAAAGAAATTGTAGAA
>WNGS01005641.1:4962889-4980746 GCA_020271785.1 Procambarus virginalis
TGATAGGAAGTGGCAAAGTGTTCACACTTGCAGTTTGTGGGAGCACTACTTGGCAGTCCTACAGGTGCCAAGGATATGGAAAGGCTTGGCCTCGACAGCTTTTTATTTTTGTTTTTAAACTAAGATTTGGTGTCATTAAGAATAATGCTGTCATTCCTAATGAAACAAGCTAGGAGTTGTTATCCTACCTCTCTCCAGACTGAACTTGTGAGCTTTTCTCCATTGCCACCATAGCGCCATATGACCTGACACATTGAAGAGGTTCTTGTTGCTCCTGCCAAGAATGTCACCATACTCTGACCGTAGGATGGATCTTGTCTTAGGATGCATCTGAATCTTGCTTAAAAAGCTCTCATAATCTCTTAAATCATGAGGGTTCTACTTCCTATGCACTATTAAGTACTTTAGTTTGGCTGAAGTTAATCTAAAATAAAAATGGTTGTACTTTATATTCATCCAATAAAATACTTTCACTCGTTACTTTTGCCTTTTTATTTTCCAAACCAAATACTGTACTGAATTGCTCAACATCTTACCTTATTTTCTCTAAATAGTCTAAAAAGTCTTTCATCTTTCAAGAGGAAAGGCCATAAATGGCTAGCTTAGTACGTCCCTTTTCCAAGAGTATTGGAGAGATATTAATTTCTTCAAATCAGTTGTTCGGCCAAATAATTTATCAATCCTGCAACTGAAAGCATTTCCAGAGCACAGAACTGACCAAGACCTGAAAAATATCAAATATTCAATGTAAATATAAATATATAGACGTATATACTGCATACCAAAGAATAACTATCAGTCATACTTTACTGTACATACATAAGGTAATCTTTCACTTGGGATTCTGACTGTCAAGATTTTGTCCATACAGTGCTGCATAAGTAACACCAACCAAACACACAGTCAGCCAGCCAGCTAACATGTAAAGCTGCCGGCAGGACTTGCCTCGTGCATTCAAAATGGTTTTAAAATTAATAACTGGAGACTTAACAAGGTGTGACATTATTCCATATGGTACTACATGTTCTGTCACATCAACCAACTTTTCCCCAAGCTCATCAAACTTTGCCCCTGGCTAATCACTTTCTCACTTAAGACTATTTGTTTTTTGTTTTTATCGGTTAACAATTTGCTGACTACAAGACTTATTATTTAATGTACAAATTAAAAACAATAGTACACGGTCCTGGAATGCATCCCTCTTAAATAACCTTTGTGCTCTTGTATATAAAATTAAAATTTTCGACAATTGCAATTAATATTCCCATCTCTACATACAATATCTGCTAACTTTTATTCACACTTATATTTCCACAACATGTTTTAAGCCCTGTTTCATGTCCTATAGAGAAAGCCACTATAATCTCTCTTGGAACATTAATATCGATTACTGTGCTGTGAAGTTACTGTATAATGATTATCAACTTAGATCATTTATCAATAATTTCATCCCAGCTTCCATTCTGACTATTCCTAATTGAAAGAATAGTGCAGAATCAATGATAACATATCCTACCTGATGGGTCATCATGGTTTCCATGAATTGAAAATATCGGGATGGCAAATTTAGGTTAGGGTCCAGATAATTAACAACTGGATTCTAGAATGCTTGAAATTTTCCACTGGATCACTCAGGAAGTCAAACAGAACAGGCCTAAAAAAAAAAAAAATTATTTTGGCCACAAGGTTTAAACATTTACCATCATAAATCATATTCTTCCCATTCATTTACACACACAATAAAACATCACTCTTTAATTATGCTCACCTATCACCAAAAGTGTACTTCCTGATCAGGTCCATACAACGCACCATGCATTGACGCGACGGCTTGTTTTCCGTGGAAGAGATCACCCCCTAATAACATCATGTCCACCTCCCGCTCGACGGCCATCTCCAAAATTTCCTCAAAAGTTTCAAAGCTGTCATTACCTGTAGCACCAGCCTGTCATTACAATTTAATTCATAGTGGTGAAGTCAAGAGGTATGAAGACTCGAGAAAATAATCCCAATTGGGACACTTTATTTGTGCTTTCATATCCTATATATACTATCATGTACAGAATATGTATTGTACATAACTCTAAATGCTACAATATGCTGACAAATTATTAATATTATTTGTTTACCATTTATTTCCTTCTTCAAAATTATTTTATCAAAATTATTAGATTTAATTAATACAGGTGACCTTTTATTTGCACCTGAAATTGATCCTTGACAACTTTATGCAAACATAATTCATGTCAATAATATGAGTAACCTTATTTTATGCTTGTATAAAAATGTACTGAGCAGTAAAGTACTCTAGCAATTTATGAAACAATTACAGTTGGATTAATATGAACCATTAATTTCATATTATTAATATGTAGTACTATATAGTACTAATTTTTCTGACCTGATTTTTGTATAATGTTTTAGTATATTTATTGCAGAAAATATCTTAGCCAGAATTACATTTATCTCTGCTTGATCCATGGCCCCCAATGTGTCAAGTGTTTTTTTTTTTTCGCAGGGATATTCCTGCACGGGCCCTGTAATCATGAGATTAAGGTTTTGCGTGGAGAAAATCATTCTTAATTTACCTTGTAAAGTATAACATCTAAAGTTTAAAATCACAACACTAAAGAGTTGCTGCTTTTGGTTCGTACAGATAACTCGAGAAGCGATTGTAATACAGTACTTGGTCAGTGTTAACAGAGGGTTATAAAAATATGAGAACTTACACCGTTCTGGATCTTTCTCAGCATAGCCAAGGTGGTTGTCGGTGGCTACAAGAATTCGAAACGTATCGTCGAGTGCTGTACCCATCTTGCCTGGACACTGCTCTACCACTAAACCTGAAGTAGACTACAGCCATGTTAACACCACACAATATGTACAAGTAGTTTAAGAAGATATTTCAGCAATGGTTAAATTATTAATTCATATTCGTAAATTTAACTTCATTGTAAAGTTATAAATTGCCCTGTTAGAACAGTACCTCTGATTTACGCATGAGCAATTATAATAATTCTACTCGTGCAGTCTAGCCCAGGACTTCCCTATGACTTATCAGTTAGATTATAACTGCATGCCGCACACGAGACAACCTTGTGCGCAGCATGAACATAGCCATCAAATCTGTGGCTCATCACACCCCATCAACAGAAATGTCTTCACTTCCCTCTCGGAGACATTTGTTCCAGTAGTAACAATACAGTACAGTACAGTACAGTACAGTACAGTACAGTACAGTACTGTACTGTACTTTAAAGTCTCACATAAAATTTTCAGCTAGAGTGAGTTTTCAAAATGGCTTTATACTTTCTGGCATAGTTTAAACAACTATGTCACTCAGTTTAAATTAGGTGCCATGTCACTCATACTAACACTCATACTATGTCACTCATCACCATGTACCATGTCACTCATCACTCATACTAACAAGAAATACAAGAGGTTTTGAGTGAATATGAAAAAAGCCTCCCTACACAATGTATTGGTTTAATAATACTCATACATTGAAGAACGCCTTCATTGTATTACTGAAATCAAGCTACGTTTGGGGAATTCAATTCAATTTCTTTCTTTATTATGCACCCCATACCCATCCCGTGGGCGGTGGTGTAAAGGATACAGAGGCACATAATCAGTTCAGGAACTGAACCCTTGGGGAAGGATGAATGAGAATTATTTTGTTTAATAAAGTAATATATTTAACTTCAATATGTTGCACTGGCCACTCCTGTGGCACAATTTGAACCAAATAAGCATGGAGAAGTTCCCCTTTCTTCGTTAATTACACTAGAAGACATTAATAAACAACCCGTCAATTGGAAATCCTTGAGGTCAACCAGTCTTTAAGTTTCGTCAAGACATGACGTAAGTCAAATTACCAAAAGAAGGCACCAAGCCGGGAATAAAGACATCAGATGTCTTCTCATTAGTTTATTAAACTAATGAGACAGCCAAACCGCACATTTATTAAATAATAATTCTCTATATACAGATACAAGTCAAGCTACAACTGGTCGTCTAGGAGATATGGCTTGCTTAGGCCAATGGCACGCTATATAATGAGGGGTTTAGTGTATTCAAAGTCATCGTTAGGAAGTAAATGACCTATTGGTAAGCAGAAGTAATTGCGTCATGTGTCTTAAGTCCATTAATCACTAGAGCAGTCAAGTACCGACCTTCCCTCGCTGCTTGGTCAACACTCAAAGGTGGCCGCGGGGGTACCGGCCTAGTCTCTTTATACTCCACATTTATTTACATTTACTTATTTATTTATTTATTTATATACGAAAAGGTACATTAGGGGTTAACAGAGAACATAGAAATTTAGTTGATTTTACATTCTTGTATAGCCACTAGCACGCATAACGCATAGCGTTTTGGGCATTTACACTTAATTCAAGTTTATAATCTTCATCAATCTTAAAATGCTTAATATAAATATATATCATCAGGCAGCCACTTTATGCATAACAGTATATATATGTTTGGCTTATATTGAGGTCTCCCCAAGGTTGAACTACTGACCCTCCCCACCTCCCATGGAGGTAATGTTCCGAACGTTAATGGAATCTGACCCATATATCAATCAGGTCAACCCATGTGTTGCGTTTCCAAAAGGGTCGCCCATAATGGAATCGGTGAACGCCCTAGTAATATTGTTGAAAACATCTTGATAACTTATTAAACCAAAGGTCTTTTTATGCCAGGAGAACGGCAGAAACGGGATCTATATATGGAAACTCTTTCAGGACAAAATTTAAAGTAAAACTGAAGATATTTGCAGTTGTATAAAAGTTGCATTTTTCATCGGTCGTAGAGCTGGAAATCCGCAATATTCATCTCAGAACAATGCTTATTTCACGCAGAATCGTTAATAAACGTAAGAGGTTTATACGTCTCAAGAAAGATAGTAACATAATCTTCATTTTAAATGCCTTACCATGGGCATATTTGTATTTAAAGCGAAGATACGTGTATTTTTATAATCGGCGAGCTCCGATCCCGCACAGATCGAGCAACGGAGTAACTCTCTCTCAGAACAATGCTTATTTCACGTAAATTCGTTAATAAACACAAATGTTTTATATGTCTTATGAAAGATAGAAATATAAGCTTCATTTTAACTACTTTACCATAGAAATATATAAAGTTCTAATGAAGATACATGTGTTTTAATAATCGCCGACCTCCGACCCCGCACAGACTGATCGACAGAGCAACTCTCTCTCAGAACAATGCTTATTTCACGTAAATTCGTTAATAAACACAAATGTTTTATATGTCTTAAGAAAAATAGAAATATAAGCTTCATTTTAAATACTTTACCATAGACATATATAAAGCTCACGTGAAGATACATACGTTTTTATAGTGGCATTCAGTAGCTTGTCGGTCATGGAGTGCAGAAGCCTACGCACTTGTCAATATAGTGTGTAATTAACAAAGATACGCTTATAAAGCCTAAAATATTATATGCCTTCAGAAAGACCGAGATATACTCGTTATTGTGAGTGCACCAAAGGAAATATATCTTGTTGGAGGACAAAGATATATCAATTCTAAAATAAGTTTCGACTCTCGCCCGGGCGAGAGATAGCGCGACTCTCACCCCATCTATTGGAGATTCTGTTCACCTAATGACCCAAAGCTACTCAAAGCCTTATAGCATTACTTAAATAATGAAGAAATATGGTATAATTATTCCTAATAATGTTGGTGCTTAATGCAGAACACGAGAAAACATATATTTATTATGAAATAATATAATTTCATTATGAAATAAGCAAATATGTGGCCTCACAGGAAGTCAACGGTCCGTGTCAATGTTGTGGAGCGACTTATCCAAGATATATTGTTGTCTGGAAAGTGTTTGTTGGCATCTCAACCTTCTGTACACAGTGATCCAGTCGTCGCACTTCTCTCCTTAAATGATCGCAAATTTAATATTAACAAGTAGAATACGTATTTCTAATAATATCTAACATAACTAGCCACAAAACATTTAAGACTTATTGAAAAATACATGTCTGGAAGTTAAATCGACTTCTAGTGTTGGTCTATAGATACCAATCATTATTCGTTAGTATGCGTTTGCTACTTAAACCATTTACTGTACTGATGTAAAATCTCCCATGTCTCTTCTCACATGGAACACCGAACCCTACACACTCTCTGATATATTGCTTAATTAATAGAGATTCACTAATAAAGCTTATAATTGTATATGTTATCAAAAAGGCATAGATAAAGTCGTTCTTACGTTTTAGTCACAGAGATTAGATATTACTAAAGTTCATTTTATTCAGGAAAGTACATAAATAGTCGATTTACAAACATAATATTGGATTTATAGATAGAGCTAGTACATACAATATCTAAAGCCACTAGTACGCATAGCGTTTCGGGCATATTATTGAGAGGAAAGATATTTATATTTAAAAAAAAAATTTTGACCGACGCTCTCCCTATTGATGGGAACTACAACCTAATGAAGATCAATGTAATTTTATGTAGATACTGTAATAAACGAAAGTTTTTTTTATATCATCAGAAAAGCAGAAATATAGGGAAATTTTAAATCCTTGTCATAAATATAACAGAAGTGAAAGCAAAGATATATGCATTTTGATAGTTACTTGATGGCTAGCATTGAGTGTGTGAAGCTCTGCACTCCAGTTAATAAATTTGTAATTTGCATATATGTTAATTAACCTTAACATCTATATGTTAGAAGAACGACAGATGTAGACGTTAATGTGACAAAATTTCAAGGAATATATATTTATATATTTCGTTAATAAATAAACAACCCATCGCCGGTGTCAGGACACAAGAAAACTATTGGCATCAGTGTGTGTAAGTACTTCATTCATAATGATGTGCTGCCCAAAATCTTAGCGAAGTATCCAAATTGCTTACTGTAGGTAATCATGAACATGACTGTAAAGTTGCCCGCCCAGGTGGGGGGTGTGGTGCACATGACTGTAAAGCTGCCGCCAGTTGGGGGGGTGTGGAGCACATGACTGTAAAGCTGCCGCCCAGTTGGGTGGGTGTGCAGCAAGACTAGTAACTGTGTGACTCATCATAAATGTAAAGTGCCTTGTATAGTGACTGTTGTGAGCCTCTTGTTGATCACTTGTGGCACAAAGATTATTGATGGTTATTGTGTGGGTGATTAAATATGTATGTGTATGTATATATGTATACGCATATATATATGTACATGTATGTATGAGTGTGTACATGTGTATATAACATTAATAATTTTGTAACTAGCGTCAAAAATTGTTATTTGCTTAGCTAAACGAACTAGAGGGTTCAGTTCCTGAACCGATTATGTGCCTCTGTAATCCTTTACACCACCGCCCACGGGATGGGTATGGGGTGCATAATAAAGAAAGAATTGAAATTGTCCAGCCAGGCGGGGAAAACGGGCTGCACAATACTGATAAAATATGTAAAATTTGTGTCTGGAGAGTTTCTCATGAGTAGGTGGCAGTTTTCTTGGTTTTGCATGCAACCTCTGAAGATACAACTAACACAAACCTATACCCCCTATAGACTATTTTACAGGAACTTCTTCCACAGCTCATAAAACGGAGGAAAGGGTCCTGAAAGATATGTTAATAGAAACGTTATCCCTAAGACAAAAATCAGAAGATACAATGACGATTTACTATAAAACCAAGAAAACTGCCAACCTACTCATGAGAAACTCTCCAGACACAAAGCAGAACGCTTTGAAAGAGACCAATGTCGTCTATGCTTCAAATGCCCACTTGGGGACTGTAAGCCCAAAGAACTCAATATATAGGCAAGACAACAACATCTCTTTCCAGGCGATAACGATGCATAAGCAACAGGGCTCTATCAAGAACATATATCTCTTCCCACCAACCAAACCATCACCAGAGAAATCTTAACAAAACAACACAGAAATCATTGATAGATACAGCGACAACGCGGCTTGACATCTGCGAGGCACTACACCTCAAGAAGTCAAACACCAGCATCACAGCCAATTAAACGCACAACTATATTCTACCCACTTCAAGACTCCGCTCCAATATAGAAATCAAGAAATACGGGCCAATAGGCCTTCTGCAGTTACAGATCTATTCTTCCTTTAGCTTATACCCATTGTTTCGTGTTCTGTGTTTGTTCTCACCTCACCCCAAACCATTGTAACATGTCATCACCAAATGCAGGTATAAAAAAGAAAAGCTGTTTAAACTCTGTTCAGTTATAGTTTGTTCTGTGGTGGTGTAACTAAAGTCTTGAAAATNGGGATTTTCTAGCATCAACTAGTTACCTTTTTTGACACACTGTACTCCACTTCATATAGTCTAGGGTAGCTGCACTAATGCAGATGTACCTAAGGAATTATAAAAAAAAAAATTATAGTAGTTGTCGAGATATTGGTGATTGAGTGACATAATTGTGCTTACGAGTGGTTATGAGAGATGGTGATGGTGAGAAGTGATGGTGAGAAGTGATAGTGGGGGAGGAATATGAGTGGGGGTTATATAAAAGATGTAGGAAGATGAGCGAGTGTGTGGGGTTGAGCGTGCTAAGGCGAAAGATGGTTAGTGAAAATGATGACGTGTGATGACATTTGTGATGATGGTGGTGTAATGTTGCCGGTAGTAGTAGTGGTGGTGTAGATTGTGGTTGTGGTGGTTGATATTGTTGTAGGGGGGGTGGTTGTTTGCAGGTGATATTGGTGGACACAATAGTCAGTCGGTGATCTAAGAAAATAGAGTGTTGGGGATTATGATGATGGTAGTACTAAATGCAGTGATGGAGATGGGTGGTGGAAGATGTGTTGGAGATGGTGGTAGTGGTTGCTATTGATTTTGTGGGTGCTGGAGGCCCGTATTGAGGTGGACAGCCAGACACACACACACACACACACACACACACACACACACACACACACACACACACACACACACACACACACACACACACACACACACACACACACTTGAAAGACTGTAATACCCTGCAAAGAAATCTTTACACACCCCAGTGGTCTTAAAAGGAATGCAACAAGTTAATACAATCAAATGCATAGATATGAGTATATGAATGTGACTGAGAATATCTTCCCTTCACATGGTGTGAAGGGAAGACAGAATTTTTGCATCGGAAATGAAGAAAGACTTTGGGGAAGGGACATAACCTAAAATATGTAGTGAAAAGTTCACAGTACCAGAATACCGTCAGTGGTATATTTGAACAAAGGTACCTTCAAAGTCTTGCATACACCTCACTTCAGTCCCACCCTTGTGTGTGCATGGAACCCCTCGCTGAGAAAACATAAGCCAAACCCAGAAATGTCGTAAAGATATGCCACCCTGCTAATTCCAAGACTATGAGGTATAGCGAGTAATTAACGCAGCTTATTCAGAGTTACTCGGCTATTTTCTGATTAAAGTTAAGGGGTTCTAGGAACCATCTCTACATAGTAAAAATTGTAAACATTACCTACAGAAAGTGGGACTTTGTTAAGAGTTGTGTGGATGATTGTGATAGAACCGTATATATATATATATATATATATATATATATATATATATATATATATATATATATATATATATATATATATATATGTTACGGCTAACACATTTGCATTGACGTCCAGCTGGAGCAGGCTATGTGTACAGCTTCAACCTCACTTGTAACACAGGCTGGTGTGTTGGTGATCATATTCTTCCAAGCAACGATCACAAAATTATGTAACTAAGACATGCATTTCGGGTTTACATTTGTATATACCAATCTCAGAGTCTACGCCTATGTCTTATTCCTTTTCTCAAGCTAGAATCTGCTTCCCTTTCATCTTCTACTGTTGAACAGGTCTTGTCACTCTTGTATACAAGTGTGTGTGTGGCAGACAAGGGTGATCAAGTACTAAGAGACGAATGTTGTGTGCCTGCAGGAAGCGGGACTCCGGGAGAGGTCAGTGCCCCGACGTGCTCCACAACCTCTCTGAGTCTGAGACGTCCGACAGCGACGGAGATTACGCTAGACTCCGCGACGTGTCCTTCCCCGGACCCACCCGGAGGCTCTCTCACAAGGTAGGTGTCCAGGTCCACCCGGAGGCTCTCTCACAAGGTAGGTGTCCAGGTCCACCCGGAGGCTCTCTCACAAGGTAGGTGTCCGGACCCACCCGGAGGCTCTCACACAAGGTAGGTGTCCGGACCCACCCGGAGGCTCTCACAAGGTAGGTGTCCGGACCCACCCGGAGGCTCTCTCACAAGGTAGGTGTCCGGACCCACCCGGAGGCTCTCTCACAAGGTAGGTGTCCAGGTCCACCAGGAGGCTCTCTCACAAGGTAAGTGTCCGGACCCACCCGGAGGCTCTCTCACAAGGTAGGTGTCCAGGTCCACCCGGAGGCTCTCTCACAAGGTAAGTGTCCGGACCCACCCGGAGGCTCTCTCACAAGGTAGGTGTTCAGGTCCACCCGGAGGCTCCCTCACAAGGTAGGTGTCCGGACCCACCCGGAGGCTCTCTCACAAGGTAGGTGTCCAGGTCCACCCGGAGGCTCTCACAAGGTAGGTGTCCGGACCCACCAGGAGGCTCTCGCAAAGTGGATTACTCCAAAATAGGTCTCCCAAGGTAAGTCTTGCAAGAAGGCTCCCCTCACAAGGTATGTCTCATTGAGTGGTTCTCATAAAGTGCTCCTCACAAGATGAGTCTCACTAATATCTTTCTTTTCTGTCCATAATTAATCTAATTATCGGTCAATTAAGGCAATTAATTTCAACGCTCTCAACGTAATTATGCTATTAATAGTTGTAAAACCTGAAGGGGTCGTTTGTGATCTTGTTCACTGATAGAAGTTACAAATTACGAGTTTACCTGTTATCATACTTGAAGGGAGTTGACTCTTATACCTGGAAGGGGTTGATTGTGCTATACCTGAAGAGAATTAACCATAAGATCGTTCCAGAAGGGAGTTACCCGTGTAACGTACACACATGGTAAAGCCATATCTGTATGGACATACACGGTGGCAATTCTGTCAACACCAGAAATTCACCGACTTGAAAATATTGCAGAAACGTCACCAAATGTGAGAGCGAGGTGTGTGCGACCAAACATGACATCCACGAATGCTACCACACGTGAATGCTACTGCCACCAGGTACCGTACCTGGGGGGGGGGGCAGGTATTAGTTACCTGCCCCCCTCCCCCCCCCCCCAGGTAACTAGTACCTGCTAGAGGACATTTCAAGCGTTGATATACCGGGAGAAACTTGTGTGCATTACCCAACCTGGATAGGTTATTGGGGAAAAAGAGGCGCTCTCTTCTAAAAGAAAATTAATAAAGACGGCCTTACACTTACATATTATAGTCGAGGAAAAGTTGGTGGATCGGGAGGAATTTGGTAGAGATTAGGGTAAGGGAACGGAAAGATGAATAAGTATTAGGCAGCAGGAGAAAGCATTTGGGGAGATTAAGGTAGAGAGAGGGCAGGAATGGTATTAGGGAGGCAACTATAAAAGTCAGAAACTTGTAAGGTAAATTTGTTAAAGTTATGTGAGATGAAGGTAAGGTGGGAGAGAGGTGAGGCGGGCAGAAGGGAAGAGTAGAGAGGCAAGAACAATGGCATTGAGGTAGGACAAGGGAGAGTAACGGACAGAGGGGGGGGAGGGAAGCAGCGTGAGAGTGAACGTAGGGAGGGAGGATGTAGGAAGGGAAATGTGTACACACACACACACACACACACACACACACACACACACACACACACACACACACACACACACACACACACACACACACACTCACAACCATTCTTGTATAGAAACTTTAAAGACAACAAACCAGAGAGAGATCGTGATGATACATAATATCATACAAAGTATGAAAGGTGAAAAAATAATGTCATTCTGTAAAATACAGTAGACTGAATTAGGTATATAAAAAAAACGAAGAACGGAAAAAATAAAACTAACGGTGAAGGGGAGGAAAGAGAGAGAGAGAGAGAGAGAACACTAACAAGAGGAAGATGAGAGAGAGAGAGAGGGGGAAGAGAGCAACAACTAAGGAGAGTACCAGGATTGGAACACACGGAGAGCCAACACAATATTACAATGGCAGCCAGTTTCTCGTCCAAATAAAGTCACATAAAGCAAATAAGTTTTTATATTGGAAGGCGAGCGTGGAGTTTAATGTTGACTGTACAAGCTGAGCTGCGCCGTTGGTTGTGTTGTGTGCTTCAACCACTCACGTGTTATATAATGTGCTCGTCAAAGGTTAAGTACTGATTTATTGGCTTGAAATGGAGACATTTGTAATGATGTTGGCAGTCAATGACAGCACTTTTGGTGACCTGTGTTTCGTCCCAAGCTTGCGGGTAAGTTCTTTGTTATTTGTTCTAATAACATCTTCAAAACAGAATGAGGGGCTGGGTGTGACTTATTTAGGTGTCCATGCCCAGGTGGCAACACTACTGGGTACAGGAGCTGTCCATACCCAGGTGGCAACACCACCTGGTACAGGAGCTGTCCATACCCAGGTGGCAACACTACTGGGTACAGGAGCTGTCCATACCCAGGTGGCAACACCACTGGGTACAGGTGCTGTCCATACCCAGGTGGCAACACCACTGGGTACAGGAGCTGTCCATACCCAGGTGGCAACACCACTGGGTACAGGTGCTGTCCATACCCAGGTGGCAACACTACTGGGTACAGGAGCTGTCCATACCCAGGTGGCAACACCACTGGGTACAGGAGCTGTCCATACCCAGGTGGCAACACCACTGGGTACAGGAGCTGTCCATACCCAGGTGGCAACACCACTGGGTACAGGAGCTGCATCGTGGCACCTGCTTGTTTGAGAGACAGCATTCATTGTTTACCTGGCGTGTTTTATAACTGCATCCTGTATATTGGTGAGAGAGATGAACATGTGTACGTCTGACATCTGTCTGACACCTGTTACAGGCTTGTAAGAACATTTCAAACAACTGTCAGACCGCTACTTTCATTTCCGACATATTCACGACCTTCTTTTAGGCACCGTAGAGGCGTAGCGTAGCGTAGAGGGTTTAACACAAGACTGTTGGTTGGTACTAGCGTATATGTGTAGATGACACACACTCGTTGATGCACACGATAAATGCGTACACGGATGTGTGTACGTCCATGCCTTTAACTCGCTTGTATACATACGCTTTATAACGCCTTGACACCCGCCACTCACGCCCATACACCCATCGCCAGCCACGGCCGTAGTGACCCCCTACCTTCCCTAACAGGAAGAGCAGACGGAGGAGCCTGCTGTGGGCGTCGCAGAAGGCAGCCTCCCTGAAACAGAGTGTGTGTCTGTGGGTGGAGACTTCCCAGCCCCGCCCCCAGAGCTCACTGACCCCGCAAACTTCCCGCCCCCACCCTCAACACCGCCCGTAAGTAACGCCCACAGGCACAGCCACGCCCACCACCTCCACCAGCTCTCCCCTGACAGTAGGTCGTCTGGTAGTTGCTGCCAGAGGGTCATAATTCTCCCTGGTACAGTTAAGTGTTTAAACTTCTCTACATATGTCTTAATTATCTCGTATCTTATCATGTTATAATGAACTTCTCTGTTGTGTATTGTGACAAGTTAAAGGTCTTTATATATGTGTCTGGTTATACACTTTATTGTTGTAAATGTGTTGCTTTAGTGGGTGGTTACTGCTGTGTCACCTGTCTCTATTTGTCTTACTTATAGCACTCTAGAAATATAGTGCGCACCGTTAACACGTTACTAGCAGTTTTACTGTGTGTGTGTGTGTGTGTGTGTGTGTGTGTGTGTGTGTGTGTGTGTGTGTGTGTGTGTGTGTGTGTGTGTGTGTGTGTGTGTGTGTGCGCGCGTGTGTGTGTGTGTGCGCGCGTGTGTGTGTGGGTGCGGGTGTGTGTGTAAACTTCATCAATGTTAAAGATTATCTATGTGCGTATCTCTTTTTGCTTTGTGTGTTTCCCTTCATACTTGTTTACTCGACTTCAAATGTGCATGTTTCCCGCCATTTGTCTGTTGCAACACATTGTCGGAAGTACTGTGTTGAATATGTATGCTTTATATATCTATGTTGACCAGCTCACATTCCGGTGAGCACAGCAACACAGGTCAACATTATGAGCTCCTCTACACCTCAGAGGTTGGAGTCGCCACACCAGCCACAGAGGAAGTAACGTCACTTTACTGTAAATCATGGAATGTTCGTGCTTAAATCACCCAGAGGTTACCTGTAAACTACTGTATGTTGTATACTAATCACGTGGGATATGCCTGCAAATCCCTGGAGTTTGTTCACAAATCGCCGGTAAATCACGTTGTTCATATCTGCAAAATACCTTGTACAACTGATGTATTAATATGTATACCTCAGTGGGCCAGGATATTTTTGGTTTTACTTCAGTGGGATTTTCCCCCGTGAAGTAAATCCCCTTCCTAAATTTTGGAAAACTTTGACCCACGTGACTAAAGCTTTTACCCCTCCTACAGTTCTGAAACATCTTTTCCTTGAACACTTATTTTCACATTCACTCTGGTTCCGTCTTCACCGATGGGTCTAGGTCTGCGGACGGTGTAGGCTACTCTGTTGTTTTTCCTGACCACACTTATATGTGTCGCCTGCCTCCGGAGACTAGCATCTTCACGGCAGAACTTTATGGTAGTCTCTATGATCTTCGTCAACTTTCTCGCTGTCAATCCTCCTTTGTGGTTGTAGTTGACTCTCGCAGCGCCCTCGTGGCTCTGGAGTCCTTTAATCCAGTCTATCTGGTGGTCGTCGAGATTCAACATTGGCTGTTATCTCCAGTAGATTTAAGACAGTAGAGTTTTGCTGGGTTCCCAACCTAGTTGGTGTCTCTTTAAATGAGCGTGCGAACGCTGCCGCTAGGGAAGCTATCCACACTTGTCCCATCTCCCGTAAGGGTATTCCTTATTCTGACTTTTTACCCAGATATTCGTTCCTCCATCCTTGCCCGTTGGCAGGGTCGTTGGTCTTCTGTTACTGATAACAAACTGCGGGCTCTTAAGAGTAGTGTGTCCCCGTGGCCTTTCTCCTACCACCGTTCCCACCGTTGGTGGGAAACAGCTCTGGATAGGTTACGTATTGGCCATACACGCTTAACTCACGAACAATTGAAGGAGCGTCGCCCAGCTCCTTATTGTCCAAATTGCATTGTTCCTCTTACAGTCGTGCATATCCTTGTTGAATGTCCTGACTTCCAGGACGAGCGTGTGTCGTACTTTCCGACCGTCCCTCGCGGTCATTTGTCCTCGATAGAATTCTTGGTGAATAGGATACCTTCGATATCGTTCGCCTTGTGCGTTTCTATTCTCGTATTGGCACCCTTAGTGATATTTAGCGCCCTATGATTGTCCCGCGCATTTGATGGTGCTACATAGCTTTCCCGGCTTGGTGCCTTCGTTGATAATTAATTACTTCAGTGGGATTTGGAAGAAGTTTTAATTTTCGCGAACCCTCGACCTTGCAAGTGGCAGAACCCACTTTAGTTAATCATACATCTGCCAGAGTGTATACGTTTCCAGGGTGTATGTGTCCAGGGTGGTATCTGTATCCAGGGTGTGTGTAGACACCCTGGACTACCAAATACAACTTAACCCATCCCAATCGTTCTACCATACGGCCTCAAATCATGATAAAATTCCCGAGAAGCTCCAAGAGTCTGCTGATGTCCCATATATTCATTCCCGAATCCCGATTCGTCCTCCCTCACTATCTTATTGCATTGATTTACATGAAAGGAAATGTCCTTTCTCCCCCTCCGCCCCCCCCTCACAAGGGCCCTGGATGGTGGTCCTAATCACTGTACATCTGTGTAGAGTAATCCACTTGGGCCACGACCAGCTTGCGTCGTTATGGGGGATTAATCACGAGCGGCTTACGCTGTTACGGGGATTAATCTTAAAATTCCCTTTGTAATATGTCTCTTTGTCGAGAATGTCTCTTTATGTATCAATATATAGTTTTTTTTGTATATTCCATTTATATGCGGAAAAACACACTGAAAACTAAGCGTTTGCTGAACGCGTTTTCGGCCGAAGTCTCTTATTTTTCAATGACATTTTTTTCCGCTTACTTGCATCAGTGTTTTCGTGATCGTCATTGCATACCTTGTATTTATATATACAGTAATTGATTGTGTCGGGGAATATATATATATATATATAATATATATATATATATATATATATATATATATATTATATATATATATATATATAAATATAATATATCTTAACTGAAAACTCACACCCAGAAGTGACTCGAACCCATACTGCCAGGAGCAATCAGCATTTGGTGTACAGGACACCTTAACACACGATCAACACGACGGACAAAAGAGGTCGACCACTCATCCAACACGACTTTTGGCCGGTCGTGTTGGTCGAGTGGTTAAGGTGTCCTGTACACCAAATGCTGATTGCTCCTGGCAGTATGGGTTGAATCACTTCTGGGGTGTGAGTTTTCAGTGCATATATTCCTGGAGACCGTTCAGGCATGTTTCGCATATATAATATATATAATATATAATATTATATAATATATATATATATATATATATAATATATATATATATATATATATATATATATATATATGTGTTAGGCTTGTTCCCCCCCCCCCCTTTCCTCTTCCCAGGATGCGACCCCCGCAACAAGCTGACTAATTCTTGGGTACCTGTATATACCGCTAGGTGAACAGATGCATAAGATGATAGGAAACGCGCCGAACTTGTTTCCCTCCCGGGATTCGAACCCGGAATTTCCGGTTGAGAGTCGAGAACGAACCCGACTGTACTACCAAGACAAATGTATATGCAAGCGGATCAGTGTGAAGGGAACTATCAGGGGAAAGTGCCTAAGCCATTGCTACTATATAACACTTGGAAGGGGTCAGGATAAAGGATTTGGGATGGTAGGGAAGGGGGAGGAATGGGGCGCAACTACTTGTGGACGGTCGGGGGATTGAACGCCGACCTGCAAGAAGCAAGACCGTCGCTCTACCGTCCAGCCCAAGTGGTTGGATACGTGTCAGTGTGAATGAAACAGTCAAAATGGACAGATGAAGCAGGAAGGTTGTTGATGGCTTTCTAAGACCAGTTTCTCAGGTTTGGTCAGGATTCTTCAAGCATTCACTTACGAAAACTGTACATCTTTCCTCGATCATTTCAATTTTGTTGACATTTATTAACAGTTTGAGCCGGGAAGGACTACGAGGTTGTTTGTAACAATAATAACCATGGGTTGTGAAGTTTCAAAACTCTCAGTTTGATCATTGTAAACAAAGCCGCCATGACTGTTGAAAGATGAACAGGTTTCGTCAGTGGATACATCAGTGCCTGATGAGTCCTAGCCCACCTTACTATGGAACCGCTCGAGACAACTAAATATTAAACTAAAGCATTAGTGAAATAAGAGGTAAAAAACATGGACAATCCGGAGCAGCATCGAGACACCAAGAGGCTGCGTCTCCCGGTCTCACCTTAACAAGAATTATACTTTAAAGAAGGAAAATGAGGCAGGGAATATGTATAGACGCCTGTGTGTGTGTGTGTGTGTGTGTGTGTGTGTGTGTGTTGTGTGTGTGTGTGTGTGTGTGTGTGTGTGTGTGTGTGTTGTGTGGGATCCGTCGGCTCTCAGGTATTCAATCCTCCTCTCGCACGCACACAAAAAGCCCCGTGCTTTTAAAGCATTCAAAGCATATGCTGAAAAAAAAAAGTGAAGCGCATCTCCGAACATTCAACTGTGAACGAATATTTCCAGGAAAAGCCACTCGTGTCGCCTTTGAGCGAAACACTTCCTTTGTATACATTATGCACAGGT
>WNGS01005641.1:4989207-5009397 GCA_020271785.1 Procambarus virginalis
GGCCATAGGGTGAAAGACTCTGCCCATTGGTTTCTCGCCGGCGCCTGGGATCGGAACCCAGGACCACAGGAACACAAGTCCAGCGTGCTGTCCGCTCGGCCAACCGGCATGGTGTAGTGGGCCTAGAGCGTGGTGTGTGAGTACAAGTGTCAGGCTTCGAATCCTGCTCATAACTCCTTCTGACTTTCTCAATAATAACAATGATGACTATATCATTATGAACATTAATTTTGTATGAAACTAGCACTATGGTATTAAATATCATGATTATAATACCATAAGACGGGAAACTGCAGATTGACATTGTTCTGGTTTGCCTGTTCGGTGCCGCAGATTGCGTCTTCAATCCTCTCTGCTGTCAATCACTTCCCTCTTATGATGTATGCTTTTCTGAATCTTCATTATCTTAATTATTAATCAACGGATAGTCCCCCGTGGCGCAGGGGTAAAACACACGCCAACGCTTTGGCCTGGGTTCGTATATTGGCCGGGGAAGATTGACTGGGGCGCCAATCCTTAACTGTTCACCCAACAGGGAATAGGTACACCTGGTTTGTAAACGATTTGGCAAACGTTTAACAATTTGTTAAACGTTTAACAATATAATAATTAATAAAATAGGATTAAAGCTCTGCTCTAAACGCTATGCGTGCCAGTGACTTTACAAGAATGTGAAGCATATGCATAAATAAATAAATTACTTTGCATTTACTGTGATTGAATTCTAGTGGCCGTGTGTTCGTGTAATCCAGCAGATTGCTTAGCTCGTTCATATCCCGAGACCAGAGGGTCGGAAAGGTCAGTGGATCCATATGCCTCCGCACAATGGCCATTTGTTTTCTATCAGGTACGTCCAAAGCTAGCCTAGCTATTTCAGCTTATTTCTGTTTATTCCATGTTATATATTAGAACATTTTGCGGGGACAATAATCAAACCCGCTCTTTGGGAGCATAAGAGATGCGGTCCCACCCATCCATTTCAACTCTGCTTGTTGCGAGTACCAGTTATCAGTAGAATCGAACCCAATTTTGATGTGACGACTTATATGAATTTTGTAACTAGCTCAATCAAGATATATAATCTTGCTTAGCTAAATGAATTGTGGGTTTCAGTCCCTGAGCCATTATGTGCCGTCTGTGGATGAACCCCTTTTCCGACTGATCTGCCCTCGTGTAGGGTGGGTATGGGGTGCTAATAGATAGAAGGACTAACTAAAACCTAACTCACAGTAGAAACTAACTGCATGAGGCGTCCAGCTCCACCCACGCCATTTGTCCACCCTGTAACCGTTCTACCTTTGCATTTAAAGAGAGCAGGTTTGTTCGCTATCTCTCTACAACGTTCTGCTAGAATATTCTTCGAGTACTTCTCTGTTTTTTTTTCACAGAAAATGCATGTCAAGGTTAAAGATCTGTATCATAGAGTCTTCTTCCTGTATCCCCCCCCCCCTTTTCGTGAATTGGTTGGTACAGATTTTTGATTATTTCCCAGATATCCAGGAGCTGCTCTACATCAAGTGTTGTATTGTAAACACACAACACCACACACACACACACACCCACACACACACACACACACTCAACACACACACACCACACACCACAGCACACATACACACACATACACACAACACACCACCACACACCACACACCACACACCCCACACACACACACACACACACACACACCACACACACACACACACACACCACACACATATATATAGGATATCTATATATATATATATTATATATATATAAATATATATATATATATATATTAGATATATATATACTATATATATATTATATATATATATATATATATCTAACAATTTTCTCCCGCTGTCTCCCTAACATTCTATTAGCTAGGGGGGGGAAACAAAAGAGGTTTTTTGAGTAAATAGGATTATTGAGTACACAGGGTATTGGGTACACAGGTTATTGAGTACAAAGGCTATTGAGTATAGAAAAAATGAGAACTATGGAAATCATGAAGTAGAAGGAAAGCCATTGAGTAGGGAGGTTATTGAGTAGAGGCTATTAAGTTTCAGAGGTTATTCGATACCAGTACGCATGGACTGCTATCACGGTACCCTCAAAGTTAAACTGCCCCGCAGGCTGGCTATGGGTCATAGAGTTTGCCTTTGTTGACTAGCAGTTCCGATGAACCTGCACCGCAATCTGACAACGTTCTGATTGCTATTTCCTAACATGCACTACGGGGGCTCACCATAGCCCGTGCCCGTGCTACTTGGAACTTCGTTGTCCAGGTAGCAATCGTTATAACAACCACATGCTAATTTCACATTGTTTCCCCCACCTCACATGAATGCCAGAACAGTTTAATTTTAACAAAAGAGGTTTACAACAAGTCAAGTAGGTATAGGACATCAAGAGCTGAAATCTCACTTCCCCTTTCGTCACCCTATATAGGTAAGTGGCATTAATTAGAGCGAATGTTCTGTTATGTTTTCTCATTTTGATTTGATTATATGGAAGAAAGTACAATCGATTGTGTAAGTATAATTTTTTGTGATTAATTCATTTAAAACATTGTACATTCGCTCAAAATCACCTTCTCATCATATCATACTTTGTGCAAGGATGATGAAGCTCTGATTGGTTGGCAAGCATTGGTATGCATAGTGGGGATGTCAAATATGTAAGGGAAGGAGAGAGGTGGGGGGGGCTTTTCCTTGATCACCTCATATTTCAGTTACTCTGTAGTTAAGCAAGTCATTCGTTACACCGAGAAGTGCTCTGAGTTCCAGGTAATCATGCATATAGTGGGTAGGTAGTAAATGATTGTATTGTTGAATAAATTTGAATTAAAAAGTTGATACCAAAAGTTCGGTAATCCTAGCATTCAATAATGCCAGTTAAAATCAGATTTGAGTGTTTCCTTATTGGCATATTAAAATTGAGGAGCTTCGGTTCCTCATATATATTTATAAATCGTTGTTAAGTGTAGATGTATAAGTAGTTTTCTTATTATTTGGAGAGGGCGGGTATGGTAACAGCAGTTTGATGTGTGGAGGACCACCCAGCCGCCTCACGCAGTTCTTCCTCATAATCACCTCCGCCCAAATAAAACCGATTCCTGCCCCAGATCCAAAATCTTCAATTATATCACGTACTTTTGTCCCGCGGCACGCCTGCCCGGTGTGATAGAATCTGGTTACCCTGTAATCTGATGCCAATTGATTAGAGCAGATAGTACCTTAGTGACAGTAGAAATATAATTGAATTAGGTAAATTTCCCGGGCCCCCCCCCCCCCGAGTGACCAGACGCGTACCAGTGACCGGCAGCTCAGCTGTCGGGCGCGTGTACACCCCCCCGCCTTGGTTGGCTTCCGCCTCTTCCCTCGCGTCTTTGAATCGTCTTGATATAAGGTCGCCGCAGTGTTTCCATTACTTCAGAATAAAAAAAGAGAGACTAGGGTAAATAAGTATGAGGTAAATGTCTAAATAGTACTCTTAGTAAAAAGTTCAGCGGGAGAGAAATAGGAATCAGTCAGGAATAATGGCACGGTGTGTTTAGGAGGTCACTAGCAATGGTCTTTCCTCGGGTCACTTGAAGGCTAGTTTAGGTTCATTTTAAGTCGGTTAAGACCAGTCAAGAGGCTAGGCCTACGTGTAGAGAATTAGTGACCTGTTCTTGTTCATAGTTATGTTGCTGGGGCTAAAAAAAAGTTTGGCAATTTGGCCCAAATTCTATCATACAAAACGTTAATTTTCTGGTCGGCCAACTATATATATTTTGATACTTTTGGGTTATTAGAAAGTATTATCATTGGTAGGAAGACGGTTTGTGCGGTACAGATCACAGCTACTGGGCCTTATAATTTTACATTAGGCTTGGTTAAAAGGGGGCCCTTTAGTAGCCATATATCAGACCATTGGTGTGTGTTCCAAAATCTCTTGTTGGATATTACAGTCTTCCTATGTAGTTTGCCATTTATTTTTCTATGCAGTTTTGCCATTACTTATTTGTGTTGTGTTATTTTGTCATCTATAACGTACAATTTGTATTCTACGTTAAGGTATTCTACAGGTATATTTTTTGCCTGCTTAGAAGCAGGCAAAATATACCGGCTTCTAAGTGTTCTACTGCCCGCTGTGTAGGTACTTAAACAGTGTGTGCGTATAAATGCCAATTTTTTCAGGAGTAGATATTTTGATTACTAAATGTAAACCGTTTTCTTTTTGTTAAAAAATGCTATGTAAATGCTTCTTTGTGGGGTCCACATTACATTGTGTTTTTCTTTCTTTCTGTGCACTTTGCTTCTTTGCTTCCTAGGCAGTGCTTAGGCCTATATTGTGTGTGTACTCACCTAGGTGTGCTGGCGGGGGTTTAGGCTCGGGCCTTTTGGTCCCGCCTCTCCAACCGTCAATATCAAACTGGTGTACAGATTCATGAGCCTACTGGGCACTATCGTACTAACATTTGACACTGTGTATGGAGGTCAGCCTTCATCACACACTCGCCTAATGCAGTCCACCTGTTAACTACTCTGACACTGAAAAAGTCTTTCAGTGCTGTGTGTTTAATTACCTAAGTGTAGTTACAGACAGAGAGGAGCTACCGCTCGTGGTGTCCCTATCTTCCCAGCACTCTTTGTCCAATAATGCTTGATTTGAACCTACTGACGCTCTTGGCCTCCACCACCTTCTCATCCAACTTGTTCCAACAGTATGACAACTCTGTTTGCAAATGTGAATTTTATTATTTTTTCGGCATCTGTGTTCAGCTTGTTTAAATCTATGACCCTTGTTCTTGAAGTCAGGTCTCAGGAATCTTCCTATCGATTTTATCAATTTCTGTTACTATTTTGTATGTAGTTGATTTTTCTTTACAACATCTTTTATTCTGTCTCGTTTTGGCCTATTAAACCCTCTAACCTTTCAGCGTAGCTCTTTACTTCAGTTATGGGCGCAATTAGTAGCGTGTAGTTGCACCTTTCCAGTTTGTTGATGTGCTTCTTAAGATATGGGCACCACACAAACCGCTGCAAAATTCTAGATTTGACCTAACAAAAGTTCGTAAAAATTCTTAGGAATCGCCATCCGTGTATTTAACCGCAATTCTGAAGTTAGAAAGTGCGGCATAGGCTCCTCGCACCACATTCTTCAATATATGTGGTCCTCGGGTGATAGTTTTTCTATCTAGAACCACCCCTAGATCTCTTTCTTTATCAGAATTCTTTAAAGATTTCTCACATATGTAGGTTGTGTGGGGTCTATGTTCTCCTATTCCGCATTCCATAACATGGCATTTATTAACATTAAATTCCATTTGCCAAGTGGTGCTCCATATACTTATTTTGTCCAGGTCATCTTGAAGGGCATGGCAATCATCTAAGTTTCTTATCCTTCCTATTATCTTAGCATCATCACCAAACATGTTCATATAATTCTGTATACCAACTGTTAAATTCTGTATACCAACCAGATCAACACTGGTAGATCATTTATGTAGACAATAAACATCACTGGTGCAGGAACTGAACCCTGTGGTACTCCACTTGTGACACTTCTCCAGTCCGATACATTGCCTCTGATCACTGCCCTCATTTTTCTATCAGTCCGAAAATTTTTCATCCATGTTAGAAGCTTACCTGTTACCCCTCCAATATTTTCCAGTTTCCAGAACAACCTTTTATGCGGAACTCTGTCGAAAGCCTTTTTTAGGTCCAGATAGATGCAGTCAACCCAACCATCTCTTTCCTGTAATATTTCTGTTGCTCGATCATAGAAACTGAGTAAATTCGATGCACAAGATCTTCCAGATTGAAAACCATACTGTCTGTCTGATATTATATCATTTCTCTCCAGGTGTTCTACCCATTTAGTTTTAATTATTTTTTCCAATATTTTGACTATTACACTTGTCAATGATACAGGTGGTACAGATACATGATACAAATACAGGAATTAAGGGGGTCTTCCCTGCTTCCACTTTTGTAGATTGGAACTATGTTAGCCTTTTTCCACACATCAGCTACAACTCCTGTAAACAGGGATGCCTGAAAAATCAGTTGAAGTTGAATGCTGAGGCCAGGTGCACATTCTCTCAGAACCCATGGTGAAACTCCATCTGGACCAACTGCTTTGTTCTTATTTAGCTCCTTGAGCATTTTTTTCCATTTCGTCTAGACACCTCCATGTGCTCTATGTTGTTCTCTGGAATTCTTATTGTGTCTCGTTCCCTGAAGATTTCATTTTGTACAAACACACTTTGGAACTTTTCGTTTAGTGTTTCACACATTTCCTTTTCATTTTCCATGAATCTATTTCCCATTTTCAACCTCTGAATATTATCCTTTACCTGCAATTTGTTGTTTATGAATTTATAGAATAGACCTGGTTCTGTTTTACATTTGTCTGCAATCCCTTTTTCAAAATTTCTTTCTGCCGCTCTCCTCGTGTGTGTGTGTGTGTGTGTGTGTGTGTGTGTGTGTGTGTGGTGTGTGTGTGTGTGTGTGTGTGTGTGTGTGTGTGTGTGTGTGTGTATGCCCACATAAAACTGATTCCATCCGTGCGACTGGCCGGCGGCGACCAGGAACTGCAGTCTCCAGTGCCACAAGGCGCCGAGCTCCACGCCTTGCTTCTTCGGGGTCTTCGATTTAAAGTTGTACCAACATGGGGACAGATGTGTTTATGTTCTAGTTTCAATACTCTTCAACACTACTGAAGGGAATTTCAAGAGAAATATTAGGAAAATATTGTAGAAATGTTATGTTGTCCATATACATATATGTGGACAACTTTAAAGGAAATATAAGGACTATTTTGAAGAATTATAATTTTTTTAGTATTACAAATGTACTATTTTAGGGAATATATCTGGACAATTTTAAGGAATACATAAAAACAGTTTGAAGGGAAATATGAACATAATTTTAAGATAAATATAAAAACAATTTTAAAGGAAATATAATTTTTTTTAAGTGAAATAAATGAGGACATATTTATGAATTAAGGATACATTACAGTTATTCCTGTTTTCTTTAGTGCTGAGTTAAATATTACTACAAGCTATTTGGGTCCTCAGACCTTACGGCTGGGCAGAAATCAATGTACCATCGGGCAGGAAGTGGGGGGAGTGGGAGAAGTGATGAGAGAGGAGTGGGAGAGAGGGAGCGAGAGTTAGGGTGAGAGAGGCGGAGTTGGGAGAGGTAGGAGTGGGGTTACGACGGTTGAAGCAACGGCAAACCACGGAGACAAACAAAAATATGTAGTACTGTAATCCGAATGAATTCACGTTCGCCATTTTCGAGTAAACCAGGAAAATGCGGTGCGGGTAAATGCCAGGCGTGAACATCAAAACCTTACAAAAATACCACCTCTAACTTTATTTCATACCATGAAAATCGCAGGAGGGCGCTTAAGATGCCGATATTTCTAAACGGTTGCACCTGGGACGACCCCGACTGTGTATTAAATATATCCCGCCATGTTTCGTGTTAGAAATTTGGGTGGGGTTAGCTCAAGCGTCTGACCTATTTTGGACAGAGGCAGACATTGTTTTATAGATATAGATGTTCAAGTGGAATGCACTGCAAGAAGAGATTGTCGAGGTGAGCTAAATGATTCACATAATAATGGGAGTGCGACGAGAAATATAAGAAATAAGAGTCATTGCATTAACTAAACAGATGCTGAATTGGCGAGGCTAAAGAGCTTACATTCGGCCCTACAAATATATATCTAGGTGAAGATGTATCTAGATGAATACATCTTCCTCTCTTACCCTCCATCACCCCTCCCCCAATAACATCTCTCCTCCCTTCTCTCTCCGGTTTTCCTATCACCTCTATCTCATTGAAATTTCTCCCAATAATAAACACTTGATTGGATTTCGCCCGGCCCATTCTTCTCTCTCCTCCCTCCCTCCCTCCCGGCCCATGTTCCTTGCTTGCAACCATTTAATGCACTTAGATCAATTTATATTTTTTACAGCTTTATAATTGAAAACTACTTTACCTCGTCTGCCTCATCGCGTCTATAATCCGGATTTACATTTTTACAAAAGCGCTCGTCAGGCGGATTATTTCTATAAACACGTACTCAAAGACGGATTTAATTGTTTCTGAACATTCATGAATTGATTTATAGGATGAGAATAGCCATAGTATACAGTCATACAAATGAGTGATTAAGACATTGATAATGGCGTAAATATGAGGGATTTGCATGTTCATACGAAGTATGTCTGAGGGATTTATATACACATTCACATGAAGTATGTCTGAGGGATTTATATACATATTCAAATGAGGTATGTATGAGGTATTTACACGTTCACAATAGCATAAATGTGAGATTAGCACTTAATGTGGTATATATATATATATATATATATATATATATATATATATGTATATATATATATATATATATATATATATATATATATATATATATATATATGAAGGATTTGTTCGAAGATAAGTACTCAAAGACTTGACAGCCTCATAAGCACGAACTAAAATCTAATTACATCGCCTTACTCTCTGCTGTCTAATTAAGTTACATCCGACCCTCCTGTTTCTTATATCTTCTGCTGAAACAACTTTTGGAATGCTATTATTTCATCTAGGTCATTTAATCACTATTATTACACTAAAAACGTTTTTACAAACATCCACGGGACTAAATTGTATCTTAATTTTCCATTCACGTATCTTTATTCTACTCTGCCTTATACTGAACATGTTCTCTTTATTGACCTTAACAATACTCTGAGAGTCTTGTATGTCGTTAATATGTCTCCTTGATATCATCTCTCTCTTTAGTTGTGATGAGGTTTAGCTCCCGTAGCCTATCTACATTGTTTAATCGTCAAATTCTATTACCAGTTTCATTGTATATATCTGGACATTTTATTTGTATCTACGGTGAGATCCTGTTTGGTATTACAGTCTTAATCTTGTTAAACTTCAATAGGTGCCTTCTTAATTCATCTCTGGTAACCTCTCAGTCCTTCAGTACTGCCTGGTTTAACATCATCCCTCTCAGTTTTTATTTTCTCCTTGCTGTATTATGAAATCTTACCTGACAACTGTTGAGTTTTTCACAGTTCCTTGTTATTCTCTGTAAATGAGTCCAACAGTTCACTTCTTCATCGTGTGTGTGTGTTCAGTTCTGTCTTTGCCTTATTTCTTTTCTGTTTCATATTAATTTGTTTATTTTCTAGGTGTTTCTGTTTGCTTCATTTTTCCTCTCATTCTCCCCTCTTCTCACACGTCACCGAGCACCCTCACAACATCTGAACAGACGTAAAGCTGATATGTCTTGAGGCCATCTTGTCCCCAGAGCCTCGTACTCCCCGCCACCACGAACACTTTCCCCGCCATCATCACCCTCACCACCACTATCCTCACCATCATCACCACAACCACCACTACTAACCCTGCCACCATCACCTCCCTCAATTATTCCACCATCGCCATATCTACTACAACTACCCTCATCAATACTCTCGGTCATCAGCACTACCACCCCCTTCCATCACTAACATCACCACCGTCACTCTCGCCCACCCACACCACCACAACAACCACCACTACAACCATCACTACCACTCTCCTGACCAACGCCAATCTATAACTTATGTGATTAGTTTTTCCAACGAGTATGGAGGAGGATCTAATGCTCTTTATTTAGGCTTTTCTACACTTAAACGCAGCAACTTACGAAACCTCTATATCTTTCGCCACTCATGGTGGTTTTGTTTACATTTATTGCACAGTTTATAATCCCCAAAGCACTACGATGATGTTTATAAAAATAGTAACCTTGGATTGTGAAGATTCGAAGCTCATATACTGTTTAATAAACGTAAAGAAAGGAACCATGGATTGAAGAAAGATGTACAGGTATCGTTAGTTGTTGGGTATAAGCTTGGTGAATCCTGGCCCTTGTAAACTAATGATACTTTATACCTCATTTGTACTTAATGCCTTCTTATTGGCAGGCTTGCTCTGACGGTCTGCCTCTCCGAACGCAGCACCCTTTACGACAAGGGACTTTACCAAAAGGTCAGGAAAACTGTTCTCCACAAAGGCTGTCCTGGAAGACGTCCAAGGCAACTATCATCAGGTGAGAGGTGAATGTGTTCGATGTATCCTCTTCAAAATAATATGCCCTTTCGTACATGTACATAATATATAGGCAGGGAATAAGTCACAATAAACTGGCAGAAACAAATAACCGAACACACATGAGATGAAGTCAAAGCGACGACGTTTCGGTCCGTTACGATTTAATAAGGATACGAGACGAACCGAAAAGTCCGTCATTTTCATTTGATTTCTTATGTGTGAATTGGGTTATACATAATATATAACCTCCATAATATTATAGTTAGGCTATACTGGTGGACGCTGGAGTGACAAAAACATTAAATTACAAAAACTAATCTGAGACTAGGCAGATTTCCCGCCTTATTTTGAAATATGTAACGCCAATAGAGGGTTGATAAAACGGAGTAATATATATTGGTTATGTTACTGTTATGCTTGATAACACCTGGCAACATTGTAATGGGTTTGGGATATATTGATGCGTTCTTGCTTTGTTTCAACTTGTTGACGAGATTTGTCTAAGTGGTCGACAATTCAATTGAAGTTATCGGTTTTGTAGTTCAAAATATCTGGATTACAGTGCAATCATTTACGTTGTGAAAATAACAAACGTTTCTTGTACATTCCTAACGATTAATTTTATGTTACGAAAAGAACGTTGTGAAATGCGAGACTACGTTGTACAATGTAACATGTCCGTTATACAATGGAAACTCATATACAATGCAAACTGTGATGTACGATACAAACTGTTGTACAGTGTAAATTGTTGTGTAAACAAGAACAAGTTGCTAATTAATCTAATCAAGAAGAAGAAAATGGGTATATAGAAGAGAATTTTTCCACGCACCTACCATCGAGTCAGTTCCACCTACCATCGAGTCAGTTCCACCTACCAACGAGTCAGTTCCACCTACCATCGAGTCAGTTCCACATACCATCGAGTCAGTTCCACCTACCAACGAGTCAGTTCCACCTACCATCGAGTCAGTTCCACCTACCAACGAGTCAGTTCCACCTACCATCGAGTCAGTTCCACCTACCATCGAGTCAGTTCCACCTACCAACGAGTCAGTTCCACCTACCAACGAGTCAGTTCCACCTACCATCGAGTCAGTTCCACCTACCATCGAGTCAGTTCCACCTACCATCGAGTCAGTTCCACCTACCAACGAGTCAGTTCCACCTACCATCGAGTCAGTTCCACCTACCATCGAGTCAGTTCCACCTACCATCGAGTCAGTTCCACCTACCAACGAGTCAGTTCCACCTACCATCGAGTCAGTTCCACCTACCATCGAGTCAGTTCCACCTACCATCGAGTCAGTTCCACCTACCAATGAGTCACTTCCACCTACCATCCAAGACAGTTTTCCACCTACTACCTAGTCAGTGCCACCAACCAACCAGTAACTTCCACCTTCCAACCAATCACTGCCGCCTGTCAACCAGTCACCGTCAACTGTGGTGACACTGTGCCAGTGACTATCATGAGGATCGATGCCTGGCTGAACCGCACTTGCTGTCCGTTGTCGCCTGGGTAACTTTGACCCTTTCTTTAGACTTCCTTGGCTTGGCTTGCTTGACCGTTTTGCTTGACCGGCTTGCTTGACCGGCTACTAGTTTGACCGTTGTCTATTGGTTCGTACGTTGTCATTTAGTAGGGCGTTGTCTAATGACTTAACCTTTATCAACAAAGAGATCTGCTTTGGACTGATCCGCCCTTTTTCAGCTGGTTCGCATGTTTTCGGTTGCTTCCTCTGTTGGCAGTTGAGCAATCTGTTATCGACAGGATCCGCCAGTTAACAGCAGTCCACCCGTTGGGCGTTATTTCGCCTGTTATCGATTGATCAGTCTCTAGTTGACCACAGAGCAAGGGAATATATAGCAGTCAAAGTTTAGGATACCTTTCAGGCGCTTTTCTGCTAGTCGCTAATTACTGGCGAAAGGCTGAATTTGATGTCTTTTTGTTCATATTTTATTATTTATTTTTGTGTAAGTAAAACAGAAAGAGAAAACGTTAATACACATATCTTTATTAAATACAAATCAACAAATAAAGTAAATAAAATAGAAAAGCAAACTTTATTGATTTTGTTAAAATAATATAAATAAAAATGGTTATGAGGAAAGAGTAACAATGTGAAGAAACAGTCTTAACATTATAAAAAAAACTAATACATTACATAAAATGAATATTTTATTTTGAAAAATTTGCGTAAAATTAATATATTTTTTTAATATTTTGCATAAAAATAGTTAAATTCAAAATAGGCTAAAATATTTTAGCCTATTATATATATATATATATATATATATATATATATATATATATATATATATATATATATATATATATAAGTTCATATTCTGTGATAACGAAACACTTGTATACTGAGATTTATACTACTGTATATGTTATGTAGTGTACATATACATATACTACTGTATATGTATATGCCTTGTAAAATTTATGTATATATGATTTATATTTTATTTTATTAAATAAAGATAAAAAAAAGAAACACAAAACCTTGCACGAACATAAACCCAAAGTTGATATAGAACGAACCTAATTTTAGCATAAAAACAAACAAATCTAACATTAATTTATCATCAAAATAAGCATATAATTTAACATCTAACATAATCATTTTACAATACAAGCGAGACATTTTGCATTAAAACAAACAATCATTCAACATAAAAGCAAGCGTAAAATGAATATACAAAGAAAAATAAATTGATCATTCAAGTAAACATAAATTTAGCAAAAAGCAAATGCAAATATGGCGTGTGAAACACTAATTTAGCCTCGTCCAAACCTAAATTTATTGTAAACAGAGCCTAAATTTGTCATATTGATCCGGATATTCGCCAATTGGAGTATTAGAATTTTTTCTGCTGCGGTGAAGCACCACCAGACTCATCTCTGCTGCAGTGAAGCCTCAGCAGACTCAACTCTGCTGCAGTGAAGCCCCAGCAGACTCAACTCTACTGCGGTGAAGCCCCAGCAGACTCAACTCTGCTGCGGTGAAGCCCCAGCAGACTCATCTCTGCTGCAGTGAAGCCCCACCAGACTCAACTCTGCTGCAGTGAAGCCCCAGCAGACTCATCTCTGCTGCAGTGAAACCCCAGCAGACTCAACTCTGCTGCAGTGAAGCCCCAGCAGACTCAACTCTGCTGCAGCGAAGTACGAGCTTCAGTTGTCACAGTCGTGAGGTAGTCGTCGCCGGTGAGGCTTGAAGTACCTAGTGGTTCAACAGAGAGGAAGTGGAAGTGGGTGGTGAAGCACCGGAAGTGGTTCATTGGCCTCGGTTTAGTGGTTAAGTAGTAGTAGTGGGGCAGGTGGCTGAGCTGATGGTGCTTGCTGGCCCACTTGATTTGGATTACGGGTTAAGTGGTCCTTTGTGTGGGCTTTTAAGTGGTTCCGTGTGTTGCTCTAAGTGGATCTTTGTGTAGCTTTAAGTGGTTCCGCGTGGTGCTTTAAGTGGATCTTTTTTGTTACTTAAGTGGTTCCGTGTGTTGCTTTAAGTGGTCCTTTGTGTAGCTTTAAGTGGTTCCGTGTGGTGCTATAAGTATTAAGATTGGCGTTGCTTGCGTTGAAGTGGCTTTGATTAACTGCCATACTGGCTTAAAACCCTAAGGCTAATATTAATGTCTTAGCCAAAACATGGCAACTATAGCAACACACGGGTACACGCCTACTGTGACAACACAAGGTACTTGTCAACAATGGCACCACGTGGCTTTATGTCAACAAAACAACACCGTATATGTCAGCTGAGACAACACACGATACACATCAGCTGTGGACGACATCTGATCCGTGTCCCGGACGGACCGACAGACGCATCATCTTTTCACATTCGTTGTTTGATTACTAGTTTGCTGGAGATTGTGGGTGAGGTTTAGTGGGGAAAACTCTACAATCTGATGAACAGGCGTGGGAAGTCTGTCGTGGGGGGTGACCTCTGCCTAGTGATGACGAATAGGAGGCTGGGGAATAGATCCTCCCGTAGAAATCTGTCTTCAGCCGACCAGCCAGTGAGGGTTAGAGCATGTGGCTGGAGGAGTCGAAGGATGTAGAGGAATATTACCATGACGATTATGGATAGATATGCGAGGAGCCCTTCACGGTTGTTAGGAAAAGTTTCGGCCTGGAGAATCAGTTGTTAACTGCGAGGGGAAGTGTTCGTTTATGCTGTGAGGGGGGGTACGTTCTTTCATGCTGTGAGGGGAGACGTCCTTTCATGCTGTGAGGGAAGACGTTCTTTCATGCTGTGAGGGAAGACGTTCTTTCATGCTGTGAGGGAAGACGTCCTTTCATGCTGTGAGGGGGGGGGGGGAACGTTTGTTCATAGTGTGAGGGGACACTTCGACGTTCGTTCGTGCTTCAGGTTAACAGAGTCATAGATGGACATCACCGTGGTCAACAACCTCCGTCCCTCGGACAAAATTGGGAAAATTTACGTTGATGCAACAGAGCGCACATATACGATGCAACAATATGCACATACATACATGTTTAATTAAAACATACACCGCCGAAGCCAGCTATATACCACATATTTTCAGGAAATTTTACGTAGTAGAGAGGAGAGAGAGGAGAGAGAGACAGGAGAGGAGTCGAGAGAGAGAGAGAGAGGAGGAGAGAGAGAGAGAGAGAGAGAGAGAGAGAGAGAGAGAGAGAGAGAGACAAAGAGAGAAAAACAGATACCAATGGCAATAGAATTACTTTGCTCAACACAACACCCTTGGGATTTAAGGATTATTTAGAGATAGCAGAAAGACTGTTTGTGGTGCAGTGAAATTTAGGAATATGCGATCATTTTAGGGAAGGTGCGAACATTTTAGGTATGGTGTGATCATTTAGGGATTGACGTTACTGTTCAGGGATGGCTTGTATGATTAGGGATTAGTGATTGGATAGTGAATGTCTATCTGAACGTGTTTTAACTGGTAGTTTTAAGGAGAGCATAAAGGTTTTAGGAATTGTGTGGTCATTTAAGAGAATGTGATCATTTTTAGTTAATATGTTATTTAGGGATGAAATGCGACCTTTAGGGATGATTAAATGTCTTAGGGATGTGCGTAAGTCTTGTTTTAGGGATGGCATAAATATTTTAGAAATTCTATGTGCAGTAAGGGATGGCCCAAACGTTTTAGGGATGTTGAGGTCGTTTTGGGTGTGGGTAATGATCATGCGAGGAAGAGAGGAAGGGAAGGAGAGAGGGGAAAGCGGGAGAAAAAAAGAGAAGAGAGATATTTCCGTTAGAGAATTTTATTCTGGGATGGGAGGGAGAATTAATGGGAGGGCCGGGACGAGTAGTGAAAAGGAGAAGGGAATAAGGGAAGACGGAGGAGGAGGATGAGGATCAGGGGAAAGAGAAAGAAGAGCTGGAAGAAAAGAAAGAGAATAAGGAGGAAGCGAAGACGTTCATAGGAAGAACAATTCACAGTAAACATCTTGTTCCTCGACCCTGTTATGTTCTCCAATAACGACTAAGTGGCTACTGTAAGTCCCACTTGTATAGAGATCAGGATAGTAAGCCAGAAGGCTCTCTCCCCACCCTCCTTCACCTACCTCATGGATTGGTCGGTACAGCGGCGGCCTTGGTCGTTGCAGGTCTGCGTACCATCCCCGATGTTCACAGTGCTTAGGCACCATTCCTTCCATTCATCAACTCACAGATCCTGGTCTTCATATCCCTCTACAAGTACTACTATCTTATCACATTCTCCTGATGATGACCTTACCTCCACACCCTCCGGCTTATGAAGCCAGCTGGGGAGCAGTTCCATCCGGCGGTGACAAGCTGCATGAATGTGTGTAAGTCAAGTTAACCAGAGGTTAATGTATTCCTGTCTTACATTCGTCTAGGATGCCGGCGTCTATCTCCCCTAAGTTTCCTGTCATTAATTCCCAATGTCGAATCTCCTTGAATTTCAACTAGTTCCTCTTGACTGAGTTTATTGAATTTCTTCAGTATCTTGAAGGTCTGAATTACGTGCCGTCGCGACGCTTCGTTAGGGAAAACAAATTTAGTGCTTAGAGATGTTTCTTTAGTTTGTGTTTCTTAATGAGCCGGTTAGTTTAGTTACCCCTTCTCTCGACTACATTCTTTATGTTTATTGCAGTTAATATTTAGTAGAGCTGAATTGCGTAGAGGTTTTAAGTGTGGCTTGATTACAGAATGGAGGAGGAGGAAGAGGAAGAGGAGGAGGAGGAGGACAAGGAGGAGGAGGAGGGAGAGAAAAATAGGTGTTAGAGGAGAGGTGGAGACGGACAAGAGGAGGTTCTGTCTACTTGTGTCTCTGTCTGCCTCTGACTTTTCTCTCTATCTCACACACACACACACACACACACACACACACCACACACACACCACACCCACACAACACACACAAAGTGTGAGATCTGGCTCCGGAGCGTGGCCCTCACAACTGTCGTGGTTGGTCAGTTAATACCTCCCAACATTCCGCCGTTGTGTGGGGGTAAAGCTGTCAGCGTAGGCTGCCTAACCACTCCCACCTGTTCGCTCCGTCATCTAGTTTGCATCTCTTCATTGTGTTGTTTCATCTTCCTTTCGTGTCCCTTCGTTCAGTTATCCCAAAGGTGGTAATGATTAGCTATATTCATTCTGCATATTCTTGCCAGTATCTAATACGTGGTGATCATGTCTCTCACTGGTCGTGTTTTCGTCTAGTGTGGTGAGTTTAGTTTCATTGTCCTGGTCTCAAATCTCTTGCCTCTGATGCTAGATTCCTTGCGTATCTTTGACTTTCATAATGTATTTTGAAAGATTCCTTGTCATTGGTTTTGTATACACACACACACATACACACACCTCTCCTTTCCCTGCGTAGGAAATATACATCACTCACAACACACACCCTCCTTCTCCCGCGCAGGAAATGCGTCCCCGTCACGGCAACACAAGATCGATTAAAACTTGGATTACACGGAGTACTCTGACATCAAGACTAATAAAAGTCTTCGAACGAATCAGTCTCCGAGGGATATTTTTCCCCATTCACTCTTTTATAAGAAACGCTAAACCCCCAATAATATCCAGATAACACCAGTTATCACAAAGAATAGTAAAAAGGACAAATATTACCGTAGGCAAATTGTACGGTTGGTATTGCTGACAATAGCCTAGTCGACGCTGGACGAGCGATGTGGTATTCAAAGGGAGGAAACGAATCCTAAATTGGCAAAATTGGAAGGTATGGTCAAAAATTGGCGGTTTGGTTGAGTCTTATTGCCAGTTTTTGATGACCAAGTGAGTGTCGGTTGACATGGATCGGGTTTCGAAGGTACACGCCTAGGGGTGATGCATAGGAAAGACCCGGTTATGTTTGTGGTCTCTTTCCCTGGCCAGAAGAGGCGAGTTGGCGGGAAAAACAGGCAGGTGTTTTCTTGAGGGTGTTTTATAGGACTGAGTAAATACATCTGATCGAATGTCTGATTTTAAGTTTCCGTGTTTCTATTCATTCTAGGAGAGCGTGCAAAGCCAGTGCTTGTAATAAAAATTAAGATAATGAACTGGGATATGAGGATAGGCGGTGGGATATGAACAGAACGAATTTTAGACATGAGGTGACAATGACTTGAATATGAGGACACTGAGCTTGAAAATGAAGCTTAAAAGACTGGTATATGAGGACAAAGAGCAGCTGGTATATTGTAGGACGCCTGTATTGGTCGGGGGGAGGGGGGGGCGAAACAGTGCTCAACCACTTGGGCCATTGGAGATCGAACGCCGATCATGCAAGATGCAAGGTCGTCGCTCTACTAACCAGCCGTGAAGTGAGGTGTATCATATGGTCTTTATCGCAAGTGTTCTTAACCTTTTTCAAATTACCGACCGCCAAAACTGCTTAAATCACCACTCGAATTTAAAGACAGACAGTGCCATACAAACGCAACAACGTTCGTATTTTCCGAACGCCCTCACGGAACAGATTAATCATCAGTATTTTGAAATCTAAGATTAACTCATCAACCTTTCACTTAGGGGTCATGTCCCACCTGACCTCTTCTGACAGCAGCTTTTCCGCTCCTTGACCCCCGTACACCTAGTGTGTGTAGGTGGGGAGAGGGGGAGTATTGGGGGTGAAACACCTATTCTTCCCCCTACACTCTCCATGGACCCGTTTATAGTATTCATGTCCTGGCCAGCTACAAGAAAAGGCTTTTGTATGCTGACAAGGGGCAGGGAGAGAAATAAATGCCAGGCTGGATCACCGTGAATTGCTAGTTGACAGTGGTGTAGGTGGAGGCTAGTACGACCACCCACACACACACACACACACACACACACACACACACACACACACACACACACACACACACACACCACACACACCACACACACACACACATTTGACACAAGGGGCACACGCACTAGGGAACACAGGTGGAAATTGAGTGCCCAAATGAGCCATAGAGACGTTAGAAAGATTTTTTTTCAGTGTCAGAGTGGGTTGACAAATGGAAGCATTAGGAAGTGATGTGGTGGAGGCTGCATACCATACACAGTTTCAAGTGTAATATGATAGAGACCCATTAGGCTCAGGAAACTGTACACCTGTTGATTGACAGTTGAGAGGCGGACCAAAGAGCCAGAGCTCACCCCCGCAAGCACAACTAGGTAAGTACACACACTATCTATCTTTATCTATTAAAGAGAATGTTTTGTGGCGTTTGGAAGAGAGAGGAAGGAGGGATTGTGTCCCATGACACTGACACAATCCCACCCCCAGCACCAAATTTCTCCCAATACCATCAAACTCAGAATGTTATTACCAATTTTTTGTCACATATCGTAAAACATTACGCAGTGATCACCCCAAAATTGTCAGATTAATTCTACCTATCATACTTAGACTGTAAAAGACAAATAAGGGTTTGGTTCATCTGGCTCCACACAGCAACAGTCGACCCATCTTCGTGGAATTAGTCGAACACACCTCTTCGACCTTCATTACATTGCACCTGAAGAAGGCAGAAGATGAGAGAGAGAGAATAGAGGAGAGAGCGAGAGAGAGAGAATGAGAGATGAGGAGTAGAGAGAGGAGAGAGAGACGAGAGAGGGGGGGGTGCCGGGCACCCGGGAATCTATTTTAGCATTACTAGACTCTTAATCATAAATTATGAAAGAAATTGTTTAAGTAGTGATTTGATAGCACATGTAGTGGGGTACTAGGGAAGGCGGGAGAAACAGGGAGTGGGAAGCAGAAAGCAGCACAGGGAGTGGGAAGTAGGAAGAAACACAGGGAGTGGGAAATAGGAAGTAACAGAAGTAGGAAATAGAAATAGAAGGAATAGGAAATAGAAGAGAGTGGGAAATAAGGAGCAGCACAGGAATGGGAAGCAGGACGGGAAATGGGAGGCAGGAAGAGCACAGGGAATGGGTAGTAGAAAGCAGCACAGGGAGCAAGGGACGGGAAGCTGCACAGGGATGTGGGGGAGAGGGCTGTGACCCCTGGGGGAGCCAAACATAAGGATCAATATTGCATCCTGCACACCTCTCTCTCTCTCTCTCTCTCTCTCTCTCTCCTCCTCTCTCTCTTCTCTCTCTCCTCTCTCTCTCTCTCCTCTCCTCTCTCTCTCTCCCTCTCTCTCATCTCTCTCTCTCTCTTCTCACTCTCTGGGTGTTTGTGTGTTTACATGTGTGCTTGTGTTTGTGTAATTTCTGCCCGTTTTGCATACTCGTATTATCAAATAATTTAAGGAATAAATATATAAATAAGTGATTAAGCTTTTAATACACTTTGCAAAAATTAAATTCTCCAATAGTTTACTCAGGAAATGTTAATGCTAATAATGATCATTATAATTATATATATTATATATCACAAAAGCTCCCAGTCCACAAACATACGAATAAATAAAGAGCAAACAATCATAATAATGACGCTGTTACGATATTATTAGTTCTGAAAAAAATTAAAATAAATCATGATAGATCCATCTATAACTTAGTCATTATCGGCGAGGCTACACCGATTCTGAGTTTATTTCTGAAAATTTATCCTCTCTGTTGTATAGATGAACAGTGAACAATTTTCAAGATATAAATTATGTACA
>WNGS01005641.1:5036511-5046227 GCA_020271785.1 Procambarus virginalis
GGGCTCTATCATATCTACATTTGAAACTGTGTATGGAGTCAGCCTCCACCACATCACTGCCTAATGCATTCCATTTGTTAACTACTCTGACACTGAAAAAAGTTCAGTATAATGTCTTTATGGCTCATTTGGGTACTAAGTTTCTTCCTGTGTCTCTTTGTGCGTGTGCCCCTGTGTTAAATAGCCTGTCTTTATCTACCTTAGCAATTCCTGAGAAAATTCCTCATGTATGTGGTAGATGGGTAGGTGTAAGGTGGTAGATGGGCAGGTGTAAGGTTGTAGATGGGCAGGTGTAAGGTGGTAGATGGGCAGGTGTAAGGTGGTAGATAGGCAGGAGTAAGGTGGTAGATGGGCAGGTGTAAGGTGGTAGATAGGCAGGTGTAAGGTGGTAGATAGGCAGGTGTAAGGTGGTAGATAGGCAGGTGTAAGGTGGTAGATGGGCAGGTGTAAGGTGGTAGATAGGCAGGTGTAAGGTGGTAGATAGGCAGGTGTAAGGTGGTAGATAGGCAGGTGTAAGGTGGTAGATAGGCAGGTGTAAGGTGGTAGATAGGCAGGTGTAAGGTAGGTGGATTGCAAGTGGTAATGGGTAATGGGAAAGTCCTTCCCCATTCTCTTTCTATGATCCCATGATTAAGGAGACGCGATAATGGCCAGAGATCAATCCCAGGGCGTGAAGGAGAGACTGCCACAGCCCCTCACATTCACCTGATAAATTACTCTTGGCAATTCAACACAGTTTCCACCTCACGTTTTATCGAAGAAAGACGGTCAAGCCTATTGGGCCGTCTCCTGCAGCTCCTTTTGTTTCAGGCTCAACACCTTGGGCAGGTAAACTGATGCCATTGTCGTCGTGTGTGTTTACTATTTGTGTCTGCAGAATCGAGCTATTAGCACTAGGAAGCAGCCCGTGGCAGGTGGCTAACTCCCAGGTACCTGTTTACTGCTAGGTGAACGGAGGCATCAGGGTAAAAGAAACTATGCCTATTAGTTTCCGCCTTCGCCGGGACTCGATCTCGGGATATTAGGACTAAGTCGCGAGCTCCCCATTGGCCATATGTTTGGTTATATAATATTGAATATTTTAATAAACTTGTTATCAGCCGCTAAAAGTGGAGTTCCTGCGTTCATTGCCTAAGTTACTAGCAAATTATACAAAAATAAATTATTATAAAAATTACAAATTAGCTAAATGTTTTAAGAAATGGCTACTATAATAATTATACTAATAATAACAATTATAGTATAGTACAGTACTGATAATAAAAGCAATATAGACGTTTATTAGGAAATACGGTAATCTTTCTCTATATTTTGTCACGCAGAGACATTCACAATAATTTCCCTGCAAACTTTTCCTCGGGTGTTTTAGAAAACTCTTAATAACTAAGTAAAAAAAATGTAGAGTAAAGAACGAATGCAATTGACTCAGAAGCGCTTCTGCTAATCTAATTAACCAATGAAATGACAACAAAATAAAAATACGTTCCCATAAAGCAGCCAATCAGAAAGGAGGGATTTTTAATGAATTTTTAGCTACGAGATTGACTCCGGTCTACGCTGACGTGGGTCCAGGTGTATACTTGTTGAGTTTACCTAGTTGTGTCCACGCCTAGAGTGGTCCAGCTCTACAACCCCGCCTTCTCCAGCTGTGAGAGGAGGTGGCTTCCACCACCTCTGGTTCAAAGTCATTCCACTAGTGTACAGCTCTCACGGTATACCATTGTTTCTTGACATGTTGTTGTTGTTGTTAAAGATTCGCTACCTGGAACAAAGTTCCAAGTAGCACGGGCTATGGTGAGCCCGTGTTCTTGACATTTCTCTGGCTCTTCTCCGTTTCCGACCTACCTTTGTGTTCCCTTATTCTTTTGGATCTCATTTGTGTAAGACTATCTATCCACCTTGTTTATTTCACTTGATATCTTGTACGTTGTAAGCATATCTTCTCTTGTCTTTCTCTTCCAGCGTCGTTAGTTGTAGTTCACGTAACACCAGTAGTTCTGGTGTTACATCCACTCCTACGTCTTCTTAATTGTTTGATTCCTGCATCTGCCGCCCTCGTAAAGTGCACAGTCCTTCTGGTCTTATCTTTCCTCTCATATACCTCATTACTTTACACTTTTCTGAATTAAACTCTAGTATCCATTTGTCTGGCGAGTTCCACAACCCGTCCAGGTCCCCCTCTAGTGGTATACAGTCCCCTCGTGGCCTCCACACACCTCTCAAAAGTGGAATATTACCTGTGCACGTTGTTGCATTCCATCCTATGTCCATCACAATGCAATTGATGTAATTCAGGAAGATCAGTGCTTCAAATATCGAATCTTACTAAACCCCATTTGCCACTTCTCTCTATCCCGGGACTTTCATACTTCCCCAGCATCTTCCTGGGCACTCCAGACAGCTTCTACAAGCTGATTGATGATGATTAAGCCACCCAAGAGGTGACACGGGCGTGAATATCCCGTAATTTGTGTGTTAAAAATATTGGAAAACATAATCCACCCATCTCTTTCCCTCCCGGCAAGGTAAGGTGAATACCTTATTCCAGTATGACGTATGAGGTACTTATGAGGAATCTGGGGATAGTGAGAGGGGGATATATGAGGCATGAGTGAAGGAACGCTACCTCCACCACTTGGATCATCGAACGCCGATCTTGCAAGAAGTAAGACTGTCGTTATAAGAACAGAAAAAGGTCTTGTAGATCACCCACATCTACCATGGGTAGATGGTAGATGTCTCTCATCCCATCTCTCCCCTGAGTCTCCACATGCGGTTGTCTTCCCCATCTTGTTGTGTCCAGTCTTCTATGATGACGGGGTCGTCTCAGGGGAGACTAAGTTACTTGCCGATATTGTAAGTTACCTTCCTAAAAGGGTGTCTTGTGCCTCATGAAGCTTTATCAGAGAGAGAGAGAGAGAGAGAGAGAGAAGAGAGAGAGAGGAGAGAGAGAGAGAGAGAGAGAGAGAGAGACAGAGAGAGAGAGAGAGAGAGTATACTCTGATATACTCGGAGCCTCTCGCTTTAAGTCCTTGAATAAAATAGAGCGCGTTGTACCTGCACCTGGTAGCCTCGTGTTCTGAAGACTGTTCTGGCTTTTTTCAGCTTCGTGTATTTTGGTGTGTTGCTTTTGGTTGACTGTGAGAGAGTATGAGTGTAAGCGGGTGTCTTCTGAGGCTTAGGGGTGTATCTTGTGTGTGCCCGCCTCATTGTTCTGGTAAAAGTTGAGCTTGAGCTCTTTGGTCCCGACTCTCATCATGAGCCAACTGGTGTACAGGTTCCCGAGATTATTGCGCTGTCATATCTATAGTTTAAGATGTGTATGGAGTCAGCTTCCACCGCTTCACTTCCTGTGCAATTCACTTCTTCACTGAGATGGAACAATGTATTTATAATGTTTCTGAAGCTAATTTTGGTATTCTGTTTCCACCTTTGTCCCTTGTTTGTGAACAACCAATCCTTTGTTATTATCTCTTTTTCTGCCCTGTTACCTGATACTATTTATGTCGTAATCAGTCTCCTCTGACTCTCAGTGACTTTTCTGACCTATCTATTTTTCCTTTATTATGTGTACTGCATATATTGCTCTCTAACACAGACACCCCAGGAAGCAGCCCCTAGCACCTGTCTAACTCCCAGGTACCTATTGACTGCCTATTAAATGAAAGAAACTCTGCTCATTTGTTTCTGCCTCGGCTGGGAATCGAGTCCAGGCCCATAGGACTACGACTCCGGGCACTGTCCACTCAGCCATCAGGCCCAGTGATTTATTCACCTAGTTGTGCTTGTGTGGGGGGGGGGGGTTGAGCTTTGGCTCTTTGGTCCCGCCTTTCTCACACACGTGTATGTGTGTGTATGCGTACTCACCGTATGAGTAGGTAGTGTTTTTTTTTTATTATTATTTTCTACCACAGACGTGCCACACATTTACAATGCTAACCAGCATATATACATTTCTTCTGTCCTCCATGGACAGGGTTAGAGATCAGTTAAACATATAGTTCAGGGATTTATTGAACAATCAACCACAGAAGGTGATTCGGTACTTTTAATGCTAAGCTAACCTACATACGGAAATACATAGATACACAGATTTACGTATGCCCTACATAAAGTGTTCGAAATGTCATTAATGTGCATTTACAAAGGTGAAATGCAATTCTGATCAGCTTCCATAAGTACGTCTGGCAACACCCCCCACGAGCACAGGTCGTACGTCTGGCAGCGACGCCAAGAGTTCAAAATCTCTCCACCGCGAGACAGGCAGCGAGGCCAAAAAAAAACTAAGAGCCTGACAGGGAACATGTTTCACAAATTGGCTGACACTTGGGGACCATTTTTCCCAGCCAAGCATGCAGTAATCACCAGGATTAAGAGCCTCAGAATACTGTCCTCGCCCATCTCNCAATCGGGATGATAGTGGACCGAGTGTATCGAGACCCGCCTGTACTCCCCTTGACATGCCAGAAAATATCCTGAGGAAACTACTCCAAGCTTGTACTAAGGAGGCACCCTTCTTGAGCCCGGATGGGCACATGTATAAGCAAGTAGATGGGGTCGCCATGGGTTCTCCCCTAGGCGTCCTGTTTGCAAACTTCTACATGGGTACTATCGAGGAAAAAGTCTTAGTCGACTTAAACTTGAAACCGGCCATATACTGCAGGTATGTTGACGACATTTTTACACAGGTACCTGATGTCAGACATCTGCAGGAGCTGAAAGAAGCGTTTGAGCAGAATTCTGTGTTACGTTTCACTTACGAGATGGAGAAGGATGGGAAGCTGCCCTTTCTAGATGTAACAGTCATGGAAAGGAGCGGAGGTTTCCACACTGCAGTCTACACTAAGGAAACAAACATAGGAATGTGCCTAAATGCCAACAGTGACTGCCCAGATAGGTACAAGAGGAGTGTTGTTAACGCTTATGTCGACCGTGCTCTCAGCCACAGCTCAGAATGGAAGCAAGTCGACGAAGAACTCTGTAGGGTAAGGCAGGTCCTAGTCAACAACGGCTTCTCCAATGGTTTCATTGAAGACATCATAAGAAGGAAAGTAGAACGCCATGCAACCTCTGAAGAAACAACTAATACAACACCTATACCCCCTATTAGACTATTTTACAGGAACTTCTTCTCCACCGCTCATAAAACGGAGGAAAGGGTCCTGAAAGATATTGTTAATAGAAATGTTATCCCTACAGACAAAAATCAGAAGATACAACTAACGATTTACTATAAAACCAAAAAAACAGCCAGCCTACTAATGAAAACTCTCCAGACACGGAGCAGAACGCCCTAAAAGAGACAAACGTCGTCTATGCCTTTAAATGTCCACTTGGGGACTGTAAGCCCCAAAAAACTCAGTATATAGGCAAGACAACAACATCTCTTTCCAGGCGTTTAACGATGCATAAGCAACAGGGCTCCATTAAGGAACATATACTCTCTTCCCACAACCAAACCATCACCAGAGAAATCTTAACAAATAACACAGAAATCATCGATAGGTACAGCGATAGCAGGCGGCTTGACGTCTGCGAGGCACTACACATCAAGAAGTCAACACCAGCAATCAACAGTCAATTAATGCACAAATATATTCTACCCACTTCAAGACCCCGCTCCAATATAGAAGCATCAAGAAATATGGGCCAATAGGCCCTTCCGCAGTTACTTCCATTCATACCTTCAATTTACCCAGTTAATATCCAGTTAATATCCATTGTTTTCGTGTTCTGTCCTTTGTTGAAAGTTTTGTTCACCTCATTAAAAACTGTTGTAACATATCACCTCACCCAAACGCGGGTATAAAATGAAAGATGAAAGCTGTTTAAATCATAGCATAGTAAAGAACTGTTTAGTGCTTTAAGGTTATAGTTGTGTGAGAAAACTAAAAGTCTTTGAAAATGTAATTAGTTATTACGAAACGCGTTCAAGTGTCGCGTCAGACTAAGAAATAAAGAATGAATTTTGGAGAATTGATTTTTCATTTACCGTCATCAGTAAAAACAAACATAAGGAAAATTGAGAAAATTCGTGTTAGAATTATTAATCTTACTTTTTCGGTCATATTTAATAACATATATATATATATATATATATATATATATATATATATATATATATATATATATATATATATATATATATGAAATTCTCATAGGCATATGTTGTTTATTAGGACGATGTTTACCATGAAATGATATATTGTCATGCATTGTTCATCACTGGTTCTCTTCATGACCTCACATGAAGTCAAAGTAACTAGCTGGATGTGACCTCACATGGGGATGGTGGTCGTCGTGCTGGTAGTGGTGGTGGTCGTGGTGGCAGGGGGTGGTAGTAGTTACTTTGGGCGTGAACCCTTTTTTTGGGACCTTCCGGCCCACTCGTTGTAGCGGCCTTGAGGCGCTGGTGTCTTTGTCTTGCGGCATATTTCATGTGCAGCCTTGCTGCTATATTCCTCGTGCTGGGCCTCGTTCAGTGGAAAATTCGAGTACGCAGGCGATGAGTTACAACAACGCGGCTGAAGTATGTTGACCAGACCACACACTAGAAGGTGAAGGGACGACGACGTTTCGGTCCGTCCTGGACCATTCTCAAGTCTCACAATCGACTTGAGAATGGTCCAAGACGGACCGAAACGTCGTCGTCCCTTCACCCTCTAGTGTGTGTGGTCTGGTCAACAAATTCGAATACACCTGGGATATGTGTGTGCAGCATTTGACCAGTGCCCAGGATGCCACCCACAACAGTCGACTAACACTCCTAATCACTGCTGGGTAAACAGTGGCAATGGATATAAGGAGACTTGCCCATACGTCTCGCCCTGCCTGGGATGGTGGTAGTGTTGGTAGGGATGGTGGTCGTTGTGCTGGTAGGGGTGGTGGTGTTGGCATGGGGTGGAGGCGGTTGGGTCCACCTTAGGAATTCCAATATTGTATAAAGTGGCCTGGCCAGCCCGGTGGTCAAAAAGTATCGGAATTTTTCGTTTTTCCGGCTGTTCGGATGGAACCAACCAGCAGGCGTTCAACAGATTTTAAAATTTCCGGCCATATAGATAAGAAAATAAATTTGCTCTTTTAAGATGTTCCGCTTTAGTTTCGTACTAATACAAAAAAAATGCAGATCAGTCAAAGCTTCAATTCCTTAAGTATTCAGTCACTGTATATAAGAAAACCGAAGGAAAACGTTTAAGTAATTCATTACTTCAAGATGTCTAATATAACCAGATAGCGGTTAGACTGTTTTAATCATCCAACCATTCCAATATGAGAAAAGATTACTTCATTCAAGGATAACGTTGCCTCCAAATGAACACATGATATCCGACTCAAGATCCGTTATGACTTTATTGAAATCGGTTAAAAATAACTTGCGTTTTTTTGCAACCAGACCTTAGATGCCTAAGAGTTTTTCGGATAAAAATATTGTCTTTGAAAAGGTATTCATGTCCGGATAAGAATGAAGGAATTGTCTGATATTTTATACTGAAATGGTCTATGAAGAGAGAGAGTAGGCTAATTACAGCAGTTGGGTAATTAGAGCAAGATTGATTAATTCATTAGACCATAATGTTAGTTACACAAAAAATAGTAATAATGATTATAATACCAATAACAATAATAGGACTTTAATAATAATGATAATTAAATAGTTACCAACTATCCTCTATAACATAATTATAAGCAATTATCATAGACAAATGAGACCACATTACCACACATTTATACACCAATATTAAGGGTCAGTTTTGCTCCGCTAATTACCACATAAACAGCAAGTTTGGAACACGGAAGTTGTTCATTGTTAACGGAAATAAAAATGGTTAATTACCGCATCGGGAATTATGCCAATTTCAGCAGACTTTAGCTAATTTAATTAGCAGAGAATTTGCATATATGTCCAGTTATTTTTGACTGGAAGTTCACAGACGTGTTCATTTCAGGGCATGGAAGGTTGGTCTGTTGTTCAGCTGAGAGCAAGAAAGGTTGGTCTGTTGTTCAACTGAGAGCAAGGATGATTAGTCTATTGTTCAACTGAGAGCAAGGATGGTTGGTCTGTTGTTCAACTGAGAGCAAGGAAGGTTGGTCTGTTGTTCAACTGAGAGCAAGGATGATTGGTCTGTTGTTCAACTGAGAGCAAGGATGGTTGGTCTGTTGTTCAACTGAGAGCAAGGATGATTAGTCTATTGTTCAACTGAGAGCAAGGATGATTAGTCTATTGTTCAACTGAGAGCAAGGATGGTTAGTCTATTCTTCAACTAATAATATCTTCCCTTATTTCTGTATACAACTATTATCTTTATCTTCCTTAAGATTATTATCAGCATAATTTACACAAAGAAATCACAATCCCGCAATATATCTGAGAAAATCAATTGGAGCCATGTAAGAGATTCGAACTCTTGACCCGGGCACTCCCAAGCCGCGCACCTCACCTCTGGGCCACGACACGGGATAAGTTACTCAACCTGGAGCAATGGGGTGACTTGATCCATCATTGTTGTGACTGGGCGTCGCCAGAATGCTAGTTCAAATCACTGTATTTCTCTAAATGATTTAGTCATTATTATTATTATTATTATTATTATTATTATTATCATCCCGAGGTAATGTAAAGTATTCTAGGCTTAGATGCTATTAAGCTTGTTATTTAAGCTGAAGAAGATTAATTATCGTGAAAATGCATTAGCTTGGACCATTAGCTCTGAGAGCAGATTCAGCCAACAATAAAAATGAGGATGAAATATTGCAATTCCATTAACACACAATACAGTCCTTATTATCTTAATTATCTTTAGATATCAATGTATACAAATTTTGAAAATTATATTGTTAATAATAGTTTTAAACTGAGGAATGAGATTTGGAACGCACTAATAATAATAATATAATGACATAGTCACATTAACTGGAGGCAACAACCTTTGGAATAACCATGGCAGCAAAGATTGCAAACAATCGTTGCAAACAGACATGATAGCAAGAGTGTAAATACCCCCAATACAGTGCACCATTGCAGCAACCATTGCAGCAAGAGTCTAATGACCATAATTGCTTCCATGTTTCCATATTCTCCTACAGATGGACCAGAAGCCAGGAATTCCTTTTACCTTAGACAACCTGAAAGCCAGTTAGCAATTCTCTGCACAACCTAAACCATTTCCCCCGAGCGTCGCGCTGCGAGAAGAGGGGAAGATGAGAGGGAGAGAGAGAGAGATAGATAGATAGAGAGAGAGAGAGTATGGTCGGGCAGGAATGTTAATAATCTCTTACACGGCACTTGCGAAGGCTTCTCATGCATTGGTGGTGAATTTGGACATTGTTATTACTCGTGTGTTTCACTTAGTGGTAGTTAATGGCAATTAGTGGCCCTAGCTACCGTTAGTGCCGGTAAACTGTGGTTTAAGCTGGTTATCTGTAGTTAATGGTCCTTTTCGTGGTAGTTAACGGCGGTTAATGGCGGCTGGCAGTTGATGCTGCAGCCTGTTCTCTCGAGCGTTCACAACGACTCTAAACTGATGTACTAAATTGTCCCAACCTAACCTAACCAAGGACCCATCAATAGAAAACGGAACATCACGTCAATTTTGGGAACCGCTATAATTTTTAGTACATCAAATTATGGCCTTAGGGGATTTATTTGTTAAACTGCCATGTAGTATTCAAGAGGACGGGATGAATACGGTCAGCAGTAGTTAGGTGGTTCTATTGTC
>WNGS01005641.1:5046252-5063379 GCA_020271785.1 Procambarus virginalis
GATTAACTGTAGTTATTATTGACTAGAAGTGGTCATTGGAAGTTGGGAAAAGTGGGAGAAAATTACAGAGATTTAACAAAATTCTTTAGTTTTCCCTTATAGAGAACATTTTCTTTTATGGAGGAGCTAAGCGCCGCTATGTGAATATTGTTTTGTAAATAGTAGGCAGAGTTCTTTATATTGACTGTCTTCCTTTCTTGTCTTCTCTACTCTCTCTCTCTCTCTTCTCTCCTCCTCTCCTCCTCTCTCTCCTTCCTCCTTCTTCTCTCCTCCCTCTCCTCGGCTCTCTTCTCTCTCTCTCTCTGTCTTCTACTATCTCTGTCTCTCTGTCCTCCTCTCTCGTCCTCGATCTTTCTCTCCTGTTCTCTCTCCTTCTCCTGCTCTCTCTTACAAAAAACTCCACACCTCTTCTTCGTTGATGATGTACGGCTGTTGTACCATCTGGGTAGTACTGCGTACCGGCCCAGCCCCGGAAATGTGTTTTGATACCAAACGTGTCGCTCTATAAGAGAGCTCTTCTAACCTCACCTACATGCTAACCAGACCTATCGGGGACGCCCTAGAACAGTGTTACCGATAAAACAGCGACATCCTCTTACAAATAGTTTCATCTTACGGGCTTCACCATAGCCCGTGCTACAATGAACACTTCGTCTTCTGCGTAGCTAAATCTTTAACAACAGCAACAATAGTTTCATCTTCTCTCAGATGCTTGGACCAGCATCCCTTCCACGTGGTTGCCTAACTAGCGCTCTCGTACTTTAAAGTTTATGTCCATTTCCACCAAGCTTGTCTCCGCAAAGGAGATTGGTCTCACTCTTTCCGCCTTGACCAGCTCTTGCTAGGTGAGAGAATGACCTACCCCGGACCGCACAAAGAGCATACTTGGCTCTTAGTGCTCCTTGCCGACTTTTATTGCACAACTTGTGTTTGCTGTGTCGTTATGTCCTGATCTTTCTTGCAGGGCTTCCCTGAGGCTTCCTTCTAGGGTTCTGAACTCCTTTACTAGATATTTAACTCTCTTCTAATGTTCATAACTCTCTTCTAATGTTCATAACTCTCTTCTAATGTTCATAACTCTCTTCTAATGTTCATAACTCTCTTCTAATGTACGTAACTCTCTTCTAATGTTCATAACTCTCTTCTAATGTACGTAACTATCTTCTATTTCATACGCTCTTCTAATGTTCGTAACTATCTTCTAATGTTCAGAACTCTCTTCTAATGTTCGTAACTATCTTCTAATGTTCGTAACTCTCTTCTAATGTTCGTACCTATCTTCTAATGTAGGGGGGGGAGGGGGGGGCTAACTCTCTTGTATGTGCATACCTCCTCTTCTAATGTTCGTAACTATCTTCTAATGTTTCGTAACTATCTTTCTAATGTTCGTAACTATCGTCTATAAGTACGTAACCTCTCCTTCTAATGTACGTAGCTCTCTTCTAATGTACGTAACTCTCTTCTAATGTACGTAACTCTCTTCTAATTTCCTCACCTTGCATTTAGTATCCTCAGCTGAATTCCAGATTCTACAACTGGTGTCCTTAAGATATCATCATCTGAAGTTTAGGATGCCTAAGATATTGGACGTCTATGATCCTTAATGATTCTTCAAGAAACCGAGCGCGCTCTTCCAGGATCATTAATTGAATTCCCAAAAGCTCAACTGTTCTTCAACATACATTTCCGCGTTCCAGGAATTACCACGTTTGTTGTTGTGTTATATCGCATTCTAGCTCTTCGGAACAAGTTCCAAGTAGCACGGGCACGGGCTATGGTGAGCCCGTAATCTTATCTGGCACAGCGACCGGGGCTAAGTAGCACGGGCTATGGCGAACCCGTAGTGGGACTTACCTGCACATGGAGCGGCGCTGAATGTGCTGTGATTACCAGCGGTCGTCCACTATCTTTATATTCTTTCCCAGGACCACTTTTCAAGCTTGAAAAGGGGTCCTTCAAGTGTCTTTATGCGCTGTCACAGTAATGCTGGCAGTCCAAGGTAATCCTTAGATAGAAACTGACCTAAAAATAATCATTTGTAGGAGTCGGTGATATGTTCAAAAAGGTTGATAAGGGGGGGTAGAAAGATGACAACATTTTGTTTGCTTTGTTAGGTATAGGATCTCATTTCCCCCTTTTCGATCTCTTTGTTTCCCTGAGCACCTAAGCTCGCTTTGTTGTGCTAGAGAACCTCGTCTCTGGCTCTTCTTAGTCTGTGTAACGAGGCCATAAAGTGGCGCGAAATGAGTCGTGGTAATCACATCTTTGATAACACCACCGCAAGTCTGGCCTCTTGTAATCTCCAGGGATGAATACCCTGTGTGTGTGATTGCGAGTGTGCCTTGGGGCCGTGTGTGTGGTGTGTGCGTGCCACGCGTGTGTGCGATTGCTTTGAAGTTTTCACGCAACGGGCGTCTGCTGTGGAGAGATGGTCGAAGTTTGGATACAAGAGGAGCGTTGGTATGAGGTGTTGCTTTCATGCGAGGAGAAGAATCATTTTCTGGGGCCTTTCCCCAGCGGGGATCACTTGCGTCGCCCAAGGACAAGAAATGACAAGATGCGTCGTCCAAGAGCAAAGCTGCGAGAGTATCTGCACAAAACTCGATACTTTTTCACGTCGTGAGGGCCCACCATTTTTCCTTTTTCTCTATGTAGTGGTGAAGGACTTCAACTTCGCTTACATGAAAGATGGTATTAAAACACTTCAACTACCCCTTCTGTTGGCACTTAATGATCTGATATCTTTCTGGGAAGCGTTAATACTGTATTGCTAGTGCCTCTGGAGAGAGAGAGAGAGAGAGAGAGAGAGACGAAGAGAGAGAGGAGAGAGATGATAGATTATAATAGGGACACAAGCTTACTCCGTCGCCATCCTGGGATAAATAATTGGTATCCTATTTCAACACGTAACGGATGGGTATGGGCAGGACCGTCTACACGGCGTGGGGGCCACAGTTTTTACTCCTAGGATGAAAGACGTATTCTTATGTGTTTTATCGTTAGTAATGTGATATAATTTGTGTCTTTTTTTCCTTTGTCAGGTTTTGTATTCGCAACCTGCCTTTTAAGTGTCAATTGTTTCTATAATTTGTAAATCACGCTCACAAAAATATAATAAAATATTGTTCATTTTACCCAGGGAAAAATTTTATATTAAATTTGTAATTAAACATATTCTCAAAACTTTTAAACAAATTATAAAATTGTATATGACATTTTTTTAAAATAACCAACAATATTTATTTATAAAGAAAAACCGAAATATATAATATATTTAAAATTTACTTTAAAATATTACATAAATTATTCTACTTTTTCATTTTTATTTTAACATAAACTTAGTATTACTTTTAAAATATCACAGTTCTTATAGAACTTTTATTTGCGAATACATTTTTTGGCACGCATTATTGCGTTCATTACTAGCGAGTAGTATATAACTGTGTAATTGTTTTAGATAATGTTCCTATGGTCTGATGGGCGTTTGTCCACAGTGCTGACATTTCCTCTCATCTTCCGGAACCTGTGAGCCTATTTCCCATCGTAATACGTACATTTTCTTATTGTCATAAATTGCATAATTGCACTTATGGGCTGTTACATTTACATTTAAGTACTAATTGTAATTAAGAGCAATAAAATTATTATCTTCAAAAACTAAGACGGTTAGGTGAGGTTGTAGTTTTATATTCAGTTTTCAGGTAAACTCAAATATTCACAATATATTTGACTACGATTTAATACTAAGTGAAAATAAGTACAATTGCTAACTGCTATGAATAGTACATAATTGCACTTATTTGTCTTCTTACACCTCATTTTTGGAGGACGGACTGCACATGGGTATCCAAGCCTGATGCAAGTGTACTTCTGTTGTGTGTACTTCTTGTTGTGTGCCTGATAAGTGTACTTCTGTTGTTCTAATGCTTCCTTTCATCAAACTAAGTGGTTCGTAGTTGGTTGAATTCTTGTACCAACCCGCAGATTCTGATGTTGTAACTGCTGTGTTGTGGTCACTGTATATCTTTGCTTTGCTCTATTTTTAATTACTTTCTTAATTTGTGGTGTATATAAATGTCTACATTTCTTCGCTTAGTTGGAAGTAAAAAGGCTCAGCGTAGAAAATTTGAGGCCAAATTGAGGGGGACGGCTACAGCGAAGTCCCTGGATGAAGGAAGGAGAGAAGTTACACCATGAGCGTAGCTCTCATCCTTTAACTACACTTAGGTAATTACATGCCAACTGGAATGACTAATGGTTAGGAGCCCCGAGGTCACGTGACCCGACGGTGTGGCGCGGGCAGACGGGGAGACGCCATTACACCTGTGACGTACTCTCCCAGTGGTTGTACTCGCGGGGGTCGAGCTCTACGAAAGCACTTACGCAAACACTTACGAACCTGTACATCTTTTCTTCAATCTTTGACGGCTTTGTTTCCAATTATTAAACAGTTAATGAGCTCCGAAGCACCAGGAGGCTGTTTATAACAATAACAAAGTTGAATGGGAAGTTTTCATGCTTGTAAACTGGTTAGTAAATGTAACCAAAGCCGTCAAAGATTGAGGAAAGATGTACACGTTCGTAAGTGCTTTCGTGAATCTGGCTCCTGGCTCTTTGGTTAGGGCCAGACGGTATGGTCGTGGTACAGGATTAACAAGATCTAAGCACAAATCGAGGTTAGTACTTTTTGTAACCGTATGGTCGACCATGCCAGTATGTAGTGATGAATCCCCTGTAAGCCACTTTCTGTACATTTTTTTGTATTAAAGTCCAGAAAAGTAAAGCTATTCGTAGGCCTAGTATAGCATATATACTACCACTAATCATTTTGCCCGAAACGCTGTGCGTATTAGTGGCTTTGGGCATTGTAGACTAGCTCTTTCAAGAAATCCAGCATTATGCTTGTAACTCATCTTGTATGTATGTACGTTTACCTGAATAAGCAAATGATTTGATATTTGTACTATAAAAAGCCTTAGCGTATATTAGGCCCAGGATGGCTACGTTAGGCTTTATTAGCAACACAAAAAAGTGGTTTCCAAATTAAATACTACAAGCCTACTTTCTGGTGCTCTGTACTGTCGAGCCAGTTACTATAAGTACATGGGGCTCCTAGTCATTTTCTCGTTACTATTTCTACTTTCATTTTAGGAGGATGGGGCGGTGGGAAGCCCCAAGGAAGCTGGCGTGTTACTCCAGTCTTCCACCAGAGCACGGTTACCCTGCAGGGACCGCGGGCTGGTGGCTTCCACTAGAAGAGGCCACCATACACAGCTCTCACACACACACACACACATACGTGGGGAATTACCTTAAGTGACAGCAGGCTGCAATGGCAAGGAGCCCCCCCCTCACCTCATCAAGGAAACATGGGATTTCTAGGCCTAGACTTACTTGCCTAAGCAGAGAAAATAAAGATACTAGTACACAAGAGTGTGCTTTGACAGCTTGAGAAATGTTAGCCATGAAGACCATCCTTATATGTCCCCTACTACAGCCTTCTTATTATGAGGACCGTATTATTCCAAGTGCAATTAACTGTGACACTAAAATTATTGCTTTAATTGAGATCAAAATGATTGGCTAATCCACCACAACCCATGGAAAAAACATATTTCAGAACATTTCTAAGATTGCTGTTGAAACCAGATTTTATCTGAATCACAGTTCTTCCAGAAACAAGAACATGTTCCTCTACCATGGAAGATTAACACCTTCCAAATTATGCCCCTTTTTTTTTTGCCCCCCCCCCCCCCCCCATCCAAGATGTAAATTAAAGAAATAATTTAAGTCAAAATGGTACTCTACTCGCAAAGCAATCCCTCTTAAACTGGATGCTGTCCAGTATGCCTATACAGTACATTAATTTCTATTAAGTACATCACAAATATATATTCCAGTATTTGTTACAGCTGTGCAAATAGCAAACTTAAGCCTTTGATGTACAAAGTGACTTTTTGTACCTGAAATTACATGTGCTATAATAAAAATTTTCCTCAAATTTTATTAGGAAGAAATCTGCAACATATAAGAGAATGTTTTTATTTTGTAAATTTGTTGTTAGAAAATTACAATGACAATACATGAACTATTAGTGATTCCCTTTTTATTTTTAAAGTACCATTCCTAGTGGAACAAATTAAAACTGGTTACCACAATAGAATCGTGTCAGATGATGTCAAGAGTGCAGAGGACTAACTTTTTCAATATTGACATTAAACATCCTTACAAAACTCTCCAAAATATGACCATTAAACAATGTGACTGCCTCTTGTCTTCAGTTAGAAATAGACATTACAGCCCACTAGCCGATTGAAGGTGGTACCAATTCTCCTTTCGTGACACGTTCAGCTGATCATCAATATGATATACAAAATAAATTAGGCAATATTTGCCAAATAATCTTGAACTTCTGCTGGAGTAAGTCTACGGAAACCCTTTGAGTTGCAGATACCAATCTCAATGTTGTCGCTGCTCATCTGGCCTTCAAAACTCTCCTTGAGGGTCAATATTGCAGTATGAACAGCATCATCCAGCTCAAGGTCTTCATTGTATCTGAAGAAAATATATTGGGTAACAGTGTTAAAAAATGTAAAACTACATAGATAACCATATTTAAACCTATCCATACTCATAAATAAAAAAATAATGATTATAAATGAGGAAAAAATATACAGTACCGAGAAAATCTTTGGAGCAGGATAACAGGATCAAACCAGCATATGGGGTTATCCCAGAGGCACACCCTAACCCATAGTAGGGTTAGGGTTTATTATAATTGTATTGCAATTTCATTGTGTAATATACAGTACTGTCTACACTTGATAATCCAGTATACTATTTACAATTACCATGTCATAGCAGGTCAGGTCGGTTTCCATCTCATCAGAAGTGTATGCATTCAAAGAAGTTGACTATACAACCTGTCCTCCTACAAAGAATGTCACTTTTTGCTTGTACAGGTATAACAAACTTTTTGGCCTTACATAAGGCCAAAAAATTGTCATGCTGTACTAGAAAATGGAAGCACAACACCAAATAATTCAATTACAACATTAACTTTTACTCAATAGTTCTTTAAAAACACGTACTTCTTTCATACTTTGTCACACCTGTTCTTATGATATGATTGCCACTCTACTCCTTATTTTTACTTCCTTTCAGTTTTGTCTTACATAAACCAAGCAATATGCAGTTAGCCTTCCTTCAAAACATTCACCATCTCCATTAATAATTTAATATTTCACACAGCCACGAATACCTAACTATGTTTTCTAGGCCAAGGCAGGTGCAGTCCTCAGATCTGGGGCCAGATTCACAAAAGGACTTACGCAAGCACATACGAACCTGTACATCTTTTCCCAATCTTTGGCGACTTTGCTTCCAATTATTAAACAGTTAATGAGTTCCAAAGCACCAGGAGGCTGTTTATAACAATAACAACAGTTGATTGGGCAGTTTTCATGCTTATAAACTGTTTAATAAATGTAATCAAAGCCGTCAATCATGCTTATAAACTGTTTAATAAATGTAATCAAAGCCGTCAAAGATTGAGGAAAGATGTACACGTTCGTAAGTATTTGCGCAAGTGCTTTCGTGAATCCAGCCCCTGATGCCAAGTTTACCCTTTGTTGAGAACAATTTTGGAAACTGGAACCTGTCTGTCTATCCAATAACTTTACGAGGATCAATCAATTGTAGCAGCAGAGTTATCACTTCTTAATGCCATGTTATATAAAAAAAAAAACACTTATAATATTAAACTGTAATTCTTACCTTTCTCAAGGAAAGTTTTTCCATTAATGAAGTTTTTGCCCATGGCTGTAGCTTTCCATGGGAAATAAGCACCAGATGGATCACACTGGAAGAGATAGGGTCTGTCTGTATCCCAGCCACAGATGAGCAGACTCACTCCAAAAGGTCTCACTCCACTGCAATAAATATAGGAAATAATTCACAAAATCTAAATAGGCATCATAAATTAAGCCTGACTAAAAACATTTACAAGTTCAACTATATGATTAGCAAGCAGTCAATGCAGCTGGGTCAAAGCCACAAGGTCCCAAGTTCAATTCCCATTGCAGAGCAGAAGTATTTGTACCTTACTATATGCAGTACCGAGTTATCCACACTTCCCGTTTCCTCCCACCATGTTCACCAACATTGTTCTCAGTGTTTCTCCTCTCAAATTAATTTGAATAGATTCACTTCATTAGCCTAACATAATATACAGTAATGATTCAATGTATCCAACTATCTCTGTATGCTCTCCTTGCCATTTCTTGAGTTTTGCTTGCCACTTCTTTCCATGACATTTTAATTCCTTAATCAATCTGATGTCACACATGCATCTTGGATAGTCCATTTGTACTGCTCTATTTTTTTATTTTCTACATTCATACCGCAGTAGCATCTCTCAACCAAACAAGTACCACTACCACTTCTACATACAGACTTCCGATTACATATTTTTATCGTATTTTGTGATAACCACTTTGGGTTCTTTGCGATGGCTTTGAATACCCTGTAAACAACACATTAATAGTTAAGAACAAAGGGTAACATGATTAATACACATACTGTATATCATACATAGGTTCAGAGATCCTGAACAAAAAACCAGAACAATAGAAATTGTACCACATATACAGTATTAGGCAATAAATTAATGAGCATATGCAAATAATTTAGTGTATTTTTTGAGTGAGTGATAATTGAGTGATATTATTTAGAAGTCATTTGCCAAGAAAAATGTATCTAAATACTATGTGAACGAACTAAAAATGATAGCAAAAGAGCAAAATGCAGTTAACTATTTTATGTGTAAGGTAAGTGGATGAGATTACTGCACATGAGGTAAGCAATGCTTCGCCCATGCTAATCGAATGCAGTAGCATTAACAGGAAATATGGCTTTCCTATGATTTAATACACACACTACTCAATATACAATATGAAAGCTTTAGTAGGCAGAGTTGATATGAAAGGTTACAAACGTACCCAGTCTGTGTGTATTCCTGCATTATAGCTGCCAGACGCTGAACCAGCTGTGTAGTAGGGATTGACTCCAGGTATGTTCGGAAATACTGTTGTGCAACTTTCCGAGCCTGACGAACCAGAAGGCGATAATCTGGACCCATTCCTGCAAATTTCAAGCTGCATGAGCTGAACACAAACATTTATCAGAATTCTAGATGCCTATACATACATATTACCTAGTACAGTACTTGTATACTATGCTGCACTGTTAATGTGAGCAAAGATTAATCATGTCTGAAAACTGGGCAATAAATTGAGTTAATTTCCAATGATACATTTCCTTTATTCATAAAAAGCTATAGGATCTAAATCTGGGAAGGATTGCCTTTAACAGCTTTTTGGCATCACTTTGTATTTTCAAATCAGTGTTTAGTATTATTAACTCCCTATGACAGCAAGTCTCGGAGAGGGAGGCCATAACACGATAGCTTTCAGGCAGCTAATGTCTAAATACAGCAAAATACAGTAGCCTGTTCTATTTCCCTTTAATTCTTATGTGACCTTACATATTTCCCAACTGTCTTTTCAGAATGATGTCACGGGTACAGTATTTGCATTCCCATCACTTAGGATGCAAGTTGCAAGAGCACAACACCGCTTGGAACAAACAGCTGGTAAATAAACACAGTATGTACTCCTACTCCTGAAAATTTCTCTCTCAACTCATATATTTACCACTTTCACATCTCTCTCCTGTAGGTGACAGAGCCAAAATCCTTAATTTAAAGTTTAAAGACAGTAAGTTATTTTACTCTATTTGATTTTGTATTAAAAATATGTACTTTACATAATCGTAAGCAGACTTAATATAACAAAATTCATTCTGTACACTTCAAAAACTAGAGGGAACTAAGTATAACCTAACCACCTGAAAAGACAATATAATAAATAAATAAATAAATACATTTTTATTCGGGTAAGGTACATACATACAAAGTAAGATACAAAAGTTGATGGATTTATAGATAGAGCTAGTACATACAATGCCTAAAGCCATTATTACGCAAAGCGTTTCGGGCAGATATTAAGAGATATACAGTATTAAGAAATTGAAAGTACAAATCTAATGACAAGTGAAGAATATTATTTGATCTTTCATATGAAACAAAAAGATAAAAACAGCATCGAAGAAACTCAGACGGAAGAAACGAAGTAGCTACACTAGTGGAAGCATTACATACCACTGTAGACCATGCCTATGTGGTCTGTGATCATCTCAACTTTGATGATAGAGTGCTCCTCAACCAAGATAGATTTGTGCTTCTTTTCTGTAGCCAAAACAACACCATCTTTGGCTTTAATACCTACTGCTGGAGCTCCAGCAGCCACTGCTGCAAGTGCATATTCTATCTGCACCAACTTCCCTGAGGGGCTGTAAAAGAAAACAATTAAGTTATTTAAATACAGTAACAACAAGGAACACAACCAAATAAAAAATAGATAAAAAAAACTTTTCTGTAAGTACTGTAAATACAGGACTGTAATGTGTGGCTACTATTTGTAGATTTCTTTGTTGTCTGCCTGAACAGCCAAACTGTTTTTGTTTGCAACATGTATGGCAAGAAATATTACACCCTATAATTAATCAGGAACATAACCGACCTAAAAATCTCAAGCCTCATCGTTTGTATTCACTTAACCAAAATACAACTTTACACTTTGTAAACCAGTAAAAAAAAAAAAAAAGACTTAAGAAGTTACAAAAGTGAGACCTAATGAACTCTGGTATACTAAAAATTATATACAGTTCTATAAAATATTTCTACTACATTCACCAAATGTATTCACTGCATGTTGTGAACCCTACTGTAATATGCTTGAAGTTGATCCAGCTCTCAAAAGCACATTTTACTTAAACTGGGAATTAACCAATTCTAGGAATATATTACAGTAGGCCTACAGTATTTCAGTTTCTTATTCCATCTCTTGTTAAAATCAAATATATTGTTTAGTTAGGCTGGGGTAGTTTTTGATTGGGTTGAGTTAAGTTAGGTTTGGCTAAGTTTTAAAATCCATTTAACTGTTTATAGTGCGAAGCGACCTTTATCATTTTTTAACGCAATACCGTATTAAAATCTTCTTTGTTATAACCTTTTATCCATTTATACACTTCAGTCTTATCACTGCTAACTTTTCACCTTTCTACAGACTGCAACTTAAGCTTTTTTATTCTCTGTTCATATGAAAAGGTTCAAATTCCTGGGACTAAATATGATATCCTTCTCTGAACTCGTTCAAGTGAATATTCCGTAGTATGGCAACCAAAACTGAACTGCATGGTCTAATTTGTCCATTTCTAAAGCCTACCTACAACTTCTTGAAGCATTTTTGAGTCTTCTGAATATATTTCATGCCCAATTTTGGTAGTCCCAAAAATTTGCAAAATATTTTACTTTTCTGAGATAAGAGGTGGAAGTTCCCTGGACTACAGGCCTCTTAAGAGTACAGTGAGGACCCACCTCATCTCCAACCCATTTTAAAACCTACCTTATCCAAGTAATCTAACAGTTTTTGGTTTTAGTATTAAGGATACGAATTTTCTGAAACGTACAAGCTATAAAGCATAATCAAAGGGTTTTAATTACACAAAATCAATATAATTCCATAGACTCAAAACATGCCAGTCACCTAAGGACCCATTATCATCACGCGCCTTCTGCTAACATTTTGCAGATAAAACACTCCCGAGATTAAAAATCGTACATGTCTAAAAGCGCTTCACCCTTCACCCGTGCATAATTATCATTTTGTTAAGTTGCAAGTGAATTATTTACCTGAAAGTAGTAAGGGAAAAACTGTAACGTTCCGTGGCCATGGTTGATGCAGAGTTGTGGGTCGGTTGTGGTCCGGGACACCGGCGGACCCAGCAGCAGCCCGCGTCCGGATGCCTTCATACCTCTAAGATGGTACAGTTTATAACCTAATTTCACATCTTTTACACTTTTGATTTAATAATTCTTTATTAAAAAATATAAACTTGAATTTTACTTAATGCTTTTATGCTGTTTATAAATAAAATTATGCATATTGTAGCAATATATATTTATTTATTATATCTCATAAGTCGAATAGAACAAAATTTAAAAATAAAGAAAACGTAAACAAAATATAGGGTTTATATAGCTGTTTTTGAAATAAAATTATTTTAAGACCCTATAAGGGTTACACATAACGTGATGAACCCGAGATTCGTTTGTAATGGAGGTAATAATATCTTTGCGCAAATTCAGAGACAATTCTATAACAAATGTTCCAGAGATGTGTGAATATTTCATTCAAAATGATCTGCTATCATAAATCTCAGCTAAATATCCCCAGTTTGCTAACTGTAGGTAGTAACTATGTGATTATAACCTATCCACGGCTGCCCACTGGATAGGGAGGACAAACATATCAATTATGACACTAGCTCTCCACATATATCAGTTGCTTTATACCTCTCTTTGTCCTTTTGGATTGAAAATCATCTCCGTACGAGGCTTTCAATTACGTAGCAATTACTTTAGAAATAATGTAGCAGCTACTTAGACGTGGCAGGAATTAGACGTACCACAAGGACATCAAGTAGTTTCCATCAACCAATTAACGAGCAACGTTGGTCTAAATCGTCAGGTGGACTGGAATATTCGGTCGTCAGACTACAGCACCAGTCTGCTCTTGTCGTATCAAGCATCAACTATCGCTGTAACCATTTATTATATCAAATCTGCGTTTAGTTACCATATTGCGTTTATAGTCCAAATCTGCATTAACGTTACAGTTCCTTTAATTTATTAATGTTCTTCCTGATTTGTTCCGCGAGTTATGGGTACGTCGCTTAATTCACTCATGTCCTCGATTGTGGGTCGAAAACGGATAACATTTGACCACTTTTGTTCCCTATTCGAGCAAACATTAACTGCCTCTCCACAGACACAATGAAATTATTATTATTATTGTGATTTATACTATTGCTTTTAGACCGCCCTTAGTTATGGGTCCGTTTTCTTTGGTTACTGTCCGTTTTCTGTCATTGCTTATTATAGGGGTAACGTTGTTAGATATCTATTTGTACTCTTTATCACGGACTTAGAGATTCCTCCAAATTAATATTTATTTAAAGAGATACATACATGCCTTGGGTAGTTGAACAAAAAATCACGTGGACAGTAGGGTTCCGTCTATTAGCTTTTTGAGAGGTTTATATGGTACCTAGTACATATTCTTAGGTCCAGTTAAGGTACTTGTGGATTTTCTTAGATCCAATTAAGGTACCTGTATACATTCTTAGGTCCAGTTAAGGTACCTGTACATATTCTTAGGTCCAGTTAAGGTACCTGTACATATTCTTGGGACAAGTATAGGTATCTGTACATATTCTTAGGACCAATTAAGGTACCTGTACATATTCTTAGGACCAGTTAAGATAATTGTACTCATTCTTAGGTCCAGTTAAGGGGTAAAGTAAGAATTTGTAATTTGGCTGCTGAGATACACTTAACACATCACAATCCGTTAAAAATACGATGTATTAGTTCACCTTAAAGCACCGTAATATTGACGTTTTCTATACATCGGCCTCGACAGGTTAGGTGGGTTGCTTGGGTTGGTACGTCGGTGGTAGAGCAACCAGCAAGGAGGCCTCGGGTTGGCGTTTGAGAGGGGGAAGGGGAAGCCTCCCTCGTTATGTTATAATTACTGCCGAAGGAAACTATGATTAACAACCGAATTGGGAATCCTACAAACTGAAGAATCGAACCTGGGAGGGGGGGGCTGTGGAAGTGTTGTGAGGACATGACAGCCACTCAGCCACCAGTACACCCGCCCGTTGCACTAATAAAGTGGTCCAGTAGAGGGCGGCACAGAAATCAATACAGCCTCTAACGCCCCCCCCCCTACCCATCCCCTCCCCCCCCCCTGGCACCCCTCACTAAATAGATACACATCATTTCAGCTCCCATATTTCTCCGTACGTCGGGGTTCGTAAATTTCCCCAGCATCGTAGTAAATCTTCCCTCGAACCTGTTCCGGAACTTGGGTCGGGAAGAGAACCGCCGCCAGCCATATTTTGTGATGGCGTGATGAAGGCACGGAAATTAATGGTAATCCTTGTATATATATATATATATATATATATATATATATATATATATATATATATATATATATATATTATAAATATATAAGGGGTACCACCTCTAGTGCAATTGTAGGGACCTACAAACTCGAAGAAGGGAACACAGAGCATTCAGAGAAAAACTTGCCATTTGACTCTGAATACGTATGAGTGTTCACTTCTGCCACCCCCTTTTTTATGTTGTACACTTTATTATACAAGGTTATACAGTTACATATCTGATTTTTACAAAAAAGGAACATTAAGAGGAAATAAGGGGAAGTTTTTTCCTAGAGGCTGTAGATTTCATCGAACTCCTCCGATGTCGCGCAGGAACAGAGGACGCAGCGGGCATTCCCCCTCTGGATCGCGACACTGAGGCGCTGGAAGAGAAAACTTGCCGCTCTAGGGTCTCTGGGAGTGTCAATGAGCTTGGAACCAAGATCCTTAAGAAACCTTCTTGCACTCTCTCCCCATGGGCCTAGGGTCTCAGACCCTATTGGAACGAAGTTCTACTGGTGATTTATTTCCCTGTACTTGGTTGACTTCGCCCTTTCTGTGTGTGTTCACTGCGGCTCTTGCTTGGCCGACAGAGGCCAATGTATGTGGTTGCCAGGGTGGATACACAAGTGTAGTCCCACGCAAACTGTCTGCCACCCTTCCAAGGGTGTAGTGTGATTCCATCTGGTCGATCGGCAAAGATAGCAGAGTTACAGTTCAATAGATTGCGGGGCTCTCTCTCTGTTGGACACTGGGCAGTGGTAAGGCTCATATTAATGATGTCATTGACTTCGTCGTGTCAAAAGTGCCAGCCGCCATATATATATATATATATATATATATATATATATATATATATATATATATATATATATATATATATATTAGTATATTTTGGTAGCAGTCTTTCCTGTAGACATATGTTATTAAATATGACCGAAAAAGTAAGATTAATAATTCTAACACGAATTTTCTCAATTTTCCTTATGTTTGTTTTTACTGATGACGGTAAATGAAAAATCAATTCTCCAAAATTCATTCTTTATTTCTTAGTCTGACGCGACACTTGAACGCGTTTCGTAATAACTAATTACATTTTCAAAGACTTTTAGTTTTCTCACACAACTATAACCTTAAAGCACTAAACAGTTCTTTACTATGCTATGATTTAAACAGCTTTCATCTTTCATTTTATACCCGCGTTTTGGGTGAGGTGATATGTTACAACAGTTTTTAATGAGGTGAACAAAACTTTCAACAAAGGACAGAACACGAAAACAATGGATATTAACTGGATATTAACTGGGTAAATTGAAGGTATGAATGGAAGTAACTGCGGAAGGGCCTATTGGCCCATATTTCTTGATGCTTCTATATTGGAGCGGGGTCTTGAAGTGGGTAGAATATATTTGTGCATTAATTGACTGTTGATTGCTGGTGTTGACTTCTTGATGTGTAGTGCCTCGCAGACGTCAAGCCGCCTGCTATCGCTGTACCTATCGATGATTTCTGTGTTATTTGTTAAGATTTCTCTGGTGATGGTTTGGTTGTGGGAAGAGAGTATATGTTCCTTAATGGAGCCCTGTTGCTTATGCATCGTTAAACGCCTGGAAAGAGATGTTGTTGTCTTGCCTATATACTGAGTTTTTTGGGGCTTACAGTCCCCAAGTGGACATTTAAAGGCATAGACGACGTTTGTCTCTTTTAGGGCGTTCTGCTCCGTGTCTGGAGAGTTTTTCATTAGTAGGCTGGCTTTTTTTGGTTTTATAGTAAATCGTTAGTTGTATCTTCTGATTTTTGTCTGTAGGGATAACATTTCTATTAACAATATCTTTCAGGACCCTTTCCTCCGTTTTATGAGCGGTGGAGAAGAAGTTCCTGTAAAATAGTCTAATAGGGGGATAGGTGTGGTATTAGTTTTTCTTCAGAGGTTGCATGGCGTTCTACTTTCCTTCTTATGATGTCTTCAATGAAACCATTGGAGAAGCCGTTGTTGACTAGGACCTGCCTTACCCTACAGAGTCTTCGTCGACTTGCTTCCATTCTGAGCTGTGGCTGAGAGCACGGTCGACATAAGCGTTAACAACACTCTTCTGTACTATCTGGGCAGTCATGTGGCATTTAGGCACATTCCTATGTTTGTTTCCTTAGTGTAGACTGCAGTGTGGAAACCTCCGCTCCTTTCCATGACTGTTACATCTAGAAAGGGCAGCTTCCCATCCTTCTCCATCTCGTAAGTGAAACGTAACACAGAATTCTGCTCAAACGCTTCTTCAGCTCCTGCAGATGTCTGACATCAGGTACTGTGTAAAAATGTCGTCAACATACCTGCAGTATAGGCCGGTTTCAAGTTTAAGTCGACTAAGACTTTTTCCTCGATAGTACCCATGTAGAAGTTTGCAAACAGGACGCCTAGGGGAGAACCCATGGCGACCCCATCTACTTGCTATCCATTGCCCATCCGGCTCAAGAAGGGGCCTCCTTAGTACAAGCTTGGAGTAGTGCCTCAGGATATTTTCTGGCATGTCAAGGGGAGTACAGGCCGGGTCTCGATACACTCGGTCACTATCATCCCGATTGTTCATCCACAGGTACGTTGGTGAACAGTGATTCTACGTCCAACGAGGCTCTTATCCCTGTAGCCGTGTTCCCCGCAGTAAGTCACAAATTCCTTCGGGGATTTCAGGCTGAAGTTGCACGGGACATAAGGAGTCAGTAAGCCGTGAGTCGTTTCGCCAGTCTGTACGTGGGTGTGGGTATCTGGTGATAATTGGCCGAAGTGGGTTCCAGGCTTTGCGTCTTGACGTTTCCATACGCATATCCAGGTTTATATTCCCAAAATCTTTGGCAGGTGGAGTCCGATTTCTTGGCATTCACAGTTTCAATCAACTGTTGACCTTTGTTTTCAATTCGGCTGGTAGGTCTTCGTTACCTTTGGAATTAGTTGGTCAGAGAGTATGCTGTTATTTTCGCCAGATATTCGTCTTTCTTAAG
>WNGS01005641.1:5080263-5100192 GCA_020271785.1 Procambarus virginalis
CCAGTGAACATGCCAATAAAGTCAAGTCACTTGCGTGACTACTACTGAACTTGTGTATTTGACAGGTTACTTGCTTGATAATATCTGATAATATTAAGTGTGGAAAGACCAGTTGGGTAGGTACTTTGTTATAATAAACTCTACCATCATTCATGATATCATGTTTACCTTCATCAAAATTTGAAATGGGAAACATTGTTGGTATGATGGCTATACAAGCAAGCCAAGTTGATTCATGGTCATTTGATGAAATCTGTCCAAATTGTCTTGATCCCACACAGTCCCTCAGCTTTTAAAAACAACCTTAACAATGTGTTTCCCTTAAAATCCTTAAACGTGCTGTCATTATATACTTTTTCATCACGCTGATCATATAATTTATGAAAGCTCGTGTCTCTGCTCTTGTATTGGTATCTTGAGAAAACAAAATTGTACTTAACATTGACTTGAATGGTGCTATAATATATATATATCCCTTTCTGATAATTAACTATGGATTCATGAATCTAGCATTAGCTCCATGCTTGAGAAACTGACCTTGCAATGTTTCTAATTACCTAGAAGAGCCTCACTGTCATGCTTGTGGTACAGTCCCAACATAAGTTACAGGTCCTGAGTATAGCAGTTTGGATTGAAGTTCCCAAGTCAATGATAAAGCTTTGTTACATTATGTATGATTATATTTAGTTTGTCAGTTTTGACTCAAAACCGACACAGAAAAATGACTAAACCTAAGTCAGTAATCCATTTTCTTAATATATTAATATTGGTTACAATGAACCAACTTTGAAAGAAATATTTCAAAGTAACGAAATTGTTCTGCGTTAATGGGTACAGGTACTGAACCCCATAGTTGTCTCTTAACTCTTGCCACCACTGCCCATGGGATACGTATGGGGGGTGCATAATAAATGACTAAACTAACTGTTAAGCACATTAGCCTTGCTTACTAGGTAAAGTAGTGTAGCTGGCTATTAGGTACGACATACATCGGTACCTATAAGAGAGAATGTGTTTGTTTTTTATTTCAGAATTAACAAGAGTGGATTACATGAACTTGGGCTTATTTGGCGGAAATTCTGTCATATATTTTACAAGGAAAAAAATTACATCACCAAATTTGGTCTTCAAGTTGCTGTTTTCCTCATCAACTTCTTTGATTACTAATCATTCAAAAAACCTATACGCTGATATTTTTAGTGAGGGGCTATAATTTGCCCTTTTCCAAAGCTATGCACTTAAATGGGCTATATGCCTTTTGCAGTAATCATTTTGTGTATAATGATGATGTCACTTTTTGTGTATATTTCTTTGTATCTTTTTTTTTATGTACGCTGATTGCCTGTCCCCGAAACAGAATTATTATTATTATATAAATCAGAATGATATACTCATTAAATGAATTAAAACAGCTAAATATTAAAAACCTAAAGTAAAATATAAATAAAATAAGACATATATACACAAGAAAGAGAATGATAAACACCTCAAACAACACTTCAGAGAAGACGGCAATTAATGAGTAAACAAAGTCGAGGACTCCGAGCTGCTGCTTAAGATTGAGCTACTCTGAAAGTTCCAAGTAGCACGGTCTATGGTGAGCCGTAGTGGGCTTACCTGGCACAGGAGCGGGACTGTAACTGGACTCTGAGCTGTTCAACTCTGGTCTCATTCTAGCCACTGAGACACTCTGAGGTGTTGAGTTAAGGGCGAGACGGAATACAAAACAGAACAGTGAAATCTCTATCAGTGAAAAGGTGGCCCTTATCCTCGCCGTGATCTATCAATATCAGAGGCTGCACAGACCAGTAAGGTAAGAAATACCCCCATGTATCCTCACAAATATGGTGTTGAAAGTTTCGCGAGGTATTTCCCTCATCTCGAACATTTAAACAGATGCAGTCTGAGCTCAAAGGGTAGAGGAGCTCTACGTTTATATAGTTTTCAATGGTGTTGTTAGTAAACACGATCAACCCATCCTCCTGTTTAGATGGTACTTTTGTAACTAGACTATTTTACATATCAAACTTTTAATATTCCTAGGCCTAGTATAGCACATACATGTACTATTAGGCTTCAAATAGTTTCTATTTGCAGCCTAACCTAACCATCCTAATAGCCTAGGATGGTTAGGTTAGGTATTATTAGCAATCTTAATACAAACGGTCCCGGTACAGTAGGGTTCGTTTTCGACACAATCGGGAATTCTCGGTTCGAATCCCGGGCGGGATAGACATGGTCGGGCCCGTTTCCTATCGCCTAACGCACCTGTCCACCTAGCAGTAAATAGGTACCCACGTATTTATTATAGGTCAGCTTTTTGTTGGGTTGCCTTCTGGGGGGGGGGGACCCCTCGATATAAGCCTAACTTGTACTGTATGCATAAACTGCCTGCCTGCCCCCCGACACAATGAATTAATTAGATTATTAAAACCTTTTACGGTATGTCGATATTCAATAGCCCCAAAATTTACTTTCTAACAGTCCATTATGTCAATGTGTACGATGGTCCACGTCATTACTATAAGTACCATCTAAACAGGATGGGCTGATATGAATAAAAACTAATTTATGGATAAGTATGTCTAAGAATATCCCGAAGTTCCTGTCAAATGTAATGACTTACAGTACCTATGTATAGGGATTTAACGTAATGAATGTCTTTAGGGGCCCGTGGGAACCTCGACAATAGATATCAATTTGGTATAAAGGATAAAGCCTCAGAATTCTATCAAATGCATTGGAAACAAATAATTCGTACAAGAACTTCAATATCAAATAATGTATAATTCGAACATAAATTAAAAGCTCTGGTTATTAAAGTTTTGATTGTATTCAGTTTAGATTGTACACAAACTAAGGCAATGCAAACCAAATTCTGCGAATGTGGGCTTACAGTAAATTGGCCTAACAAATTGAGCTGTTGTGGTGTCTTGATAACCATTGATGATGTGATGTGAATTAAGCCCAACACTAAACCAGGAATTTATATCTATCTGAAGGGTTTCCAGTGATAGACAATCATAAACAAAGTCGTATGCAGTCCTGCGCATGTGGGCTTAATTTATAATAAAAAGAATAAGACATTTCGTATTTAATATGCGTGGGGTCAACTGAAATAAATACATTATCTACAGTTGTATAATTAACATAAATTTTATTTACAGTTTATATTCAATTTTCAGTGTAGACAAAATTAGATTCAAACTTAATAAATAAATAATAATAAGGGAAATACAAAAAAGTATCAATCAGCATTTTAAAACATTTTAAGCTATTCCATTTGACTTCGTTAAAACAATATTTTGCCGCTTCTCTGTGGCAGTCAAAACACAGATTCCTCTCTGACTCGACCCATAAATAATTCTTAACATATTTCATTGACTAGTTACATAATATCACTTGAGTCGCTGAAGACCCGTTTACTGAGGCTTGAGATTGCTCCACTCTGAGCACATCAATGACTTAGGGCATGTTAGGCTTTACCTGAATCAGTAGTATCACTGAATTAGGCCATATGCGTTCACCTGAGTAGCCAGATACATTGATCTGGGGGTGCACATATTAAATCGGCATGCTTAATGAATCTGGGGGTATGTATAATAGTCTTGAATGAACATAGCGCATAATAATTCGAATCGTTAAAGTATAAAGAACGCGAGAGACTTGCCTTCACCTGAGCCAGAAGACCCGCTGACTTGGAGCAAATGGCATCATTTGCGAACACGGCAACTACCTCAGAAACGTGTGTGGAGGTAAGAGTTGTTTGTGGGTTTTTTACATCAAAATTAGAGACACGCGTAGAGGCACCTCATGGCAAATTAAGGCACATACAGGAGGTTATTACCGAGAGAAATGTTACAATAACTCGCTATAGAAGTGTATCGTGTGGGTTAGAAAGAGCACATTGTGCATGACTGATCTCCCGCATCGCTGAAGCTGTTGTGGATCAGTGATGTAAAACAACTATAAGGAATATGCGAGGTTGTGACCTTAGGCTCATTTAGGCGAGGTAAAGCTTGTGAGATCAGAACAAGCCCCATGGATCAGTGTGTGGCTGTAATAACGACGGAGGAGTCGATCTATGGTCTATGAGCTCTTCAGGCGACTGGGTAAGAAAATCGTGGGGTGAGGGTGTCAGTAGATCATGAGTGGTTTGTGTCAAGATGTCATGTGATGCCTGCGACAGGATATCATTTGGAGGTTGTGTCAGGATTTCTTGTGAGGAATGTGAGAGGAAGATGTGTGAGTTTTGATTCATTAGAGTCTGTGAGGAATTTGAGCGGAGTAGGTCGAGGTCTGCAGCCAGGGAGCGCTGCGCCACGCTCCTCTGCACCTTGTCTGCCAACTTCTCCATGAGAGCTTTGCGTTGGGGCGATACCACTGGAGTTTCCTTGGGAGGCGGGGAGTCAGCGGGAGGCGTCTGAGGCGATGTTACTCTAGCGACAACTGCTGCCACCTTGCCATCACCTATCGACAGTGCAGAGGAAAGGGCGGCTAAACGCCGCTTCTCTTTCCGCCGTTCATTTTCCCGCCTGCTGCGTTCTGGGTCGTTCAGTCTTGCTGCTGCCCGCCGTAGCCGCCTGCGGCCATTTGAGAAGAAATTCTTGACAGTGAGATGATGGAGTCCCAACTCCGAGGCAATGTGCAGCACTAATCCGCGTGATGGCTTGTCTGTGACGCTGAAGATGGAGTCCAGAGCCCGTCTCTGTAGTGGACCGATCTTCCCTTTGCCAGAACCTGTAAAATATTCGTGGATGAGGATATAAAGAGCACTTATTATTTAAGTTTTATTTGCTTTCATATCGTATGCTTTGTTTCCGTGTTGATGACAAAAAAATCTAGACCTCAACTAGGCTCTCTCTCTCTTATATATATCATATAATGACAGTGTCAGACCACGGAGGAAGAATTGAAACAGGAATTTCCTTAAGTACTTTCGAATATTAATACATCTTCAGAAAGAATAATGAAACGATGATTATCATTCCTTCTGAAGATGTATTAATATACGAAAGTACTTAAGGAAATTCCTGTCTTAATCCTTCCTACGTGGTCTGACACTGTCACATTGGTCATCACGTGTTAATTTCTTTGTGATTTACACACATAATATACACAATATTTACACAATATATATATGATATATTTTCAATTAAATTTTTATGTTTACTTATGTTTGTATTTTCAATGAGAATAAACAACAATAAGAGCAACTACATAAGCCACACCTTCCTCCCATGTCCTGCTGTAGGCTTCGTCTTTTGTAGTAACCTGGTCGTCATCGAAGGCGCCACAAACGCTCTCGAACCCCAGAGTCTCCGTGTGAGCCTCGGGGGCTCCCAAGCTGCTCTCGTACAGGCTCTCGGAGAACCCGTCATAGCCCATGTCTTCGCTGAACTTCAACTCTGTCTTGATCTCGTCTTCGTAGGAGGTAATGTCGTTCGGGGACTTGAGGTCATCGTTGAAGGCTGCGACCTCATTGGTGAAAGGTGCTACCATGTCGTCCTGATCGTAGATGATGGTGTTGGTAGAGTCGTAGCAATTGGGGTCGTACACAGGGGTGCTGAACGTTGCCGTAGGAGTTCCTTCAGGCGGTGGCGGCAGCGTCTGGTGGAGATCCTGGGACTGAGGCACATCATAGAAGGAGTCAGTGGGTAAACTGGGCTCAAAGTACTCAAATTCCGCCTGCTCCATAGGGTACTCGGCCAGTCCGTCCAGCGGCGAGACGACGGACATGCCGCTGTCGTCGTCTCCTCCGAGTCCCTCAGTGGCATTAAACAGCTCGAGCTGCGTCAACATCTTCACATCTGAGGGATGACCTCAATTTGTCCTTTCTGAAGGAAAATGGTATTTCGTAAAAAAAATCCTCTTTGTCTAAGTTCAAAATGAGTTACCGGAGGGAGACCAATTATGGGGTTTTCATCGTAGTGTCTAGTAGCCTTGTCTCGGTCCCTCACGTTCTCGGTGTGGCTGCCCCACCTAAAAACCTATTGTTAACGTAATGAGTGTTGCCACACAGCCCAGCTTCAACACCTCACGTTTCCTTGGCTGCGGTGAGCTTTTCTGCCACGCTCCAGCATTCGGCTCTCCTTGACTGAACATCAATCCGGCCCTACTGACACGGCTGTGTAGTCACCTTCCGGGTCCGCGGGCGAGAGTCGCATGCACACGACTGCATACCTGGAAATAATAATAATGATAGTACTACTAGTAATATTAATAATAAAAACATGGCAATAATATTATTAATAAAAGATGAAACTATTTCCTTTAGACATTCGCAATAAAAAATAAAAAGTTGTAATGTGCTTGGAAATTTACCCGTCTGTGGACGGCCAGGTATGACAATTCCCATTGGAAAAAACTCATGGAAATTCGCCACCATATGAAAATCGAAAGTCATAGAAAATATTTATAATACCAAAATCACATTTTTACTTTAAGAAGCTATATTATACTGAAAGAGTTTTTAAATCATGGCAATTACAGTTCAAGTACGGTATACTGATTATTCTTTTGTCTTGATGCTATACAAGACAGTGTCGGGCCAACCTATTCATTATCCTAAATATATCGAATTTTAAAATTCGCTTTCACAATAGGCTGTGACGAAAACATACCGTCACTATGATAAACTACTTTTCAATGAGTATTGGGTTTATATATAATTATATATTTATATATATATGTTGCCGTGTATAGTTACACATGAAAGCAATAAAGGCCGTGCGGAAATAAAGCTGAGTTCTAGCTTGAAAGGACCAAACGGAACTCACAGCTGATATGTAAAAAAAATATCGGTATCATTAATTGTAACAATATTTACATAAGGAGAAGAACCTCAATGGCGTGGCTATCGGTTACGAGTAACTTTGACCCGACCATAAGAATTTAATCATTCGCATCCCAAATGTACAAAATTATGCCTTAGGCTTTTGATAAATGCTCTACCGTATAGTGACATACGGTCACTATAACTACCCAAACATCTAGTTATTTCATAGTTAATGAAGCAAAATTATTTTCAATAAATATACAACATGGGAGTATATAACATCACTCCATCAAAACATATATAGCACTAAAGTCATGGCGTGCAAAGAAATTAACAATTGACAATTAATGTGCAAAAAATGCAAAAGATCAAATTCACTGGGCAGGTGGAGGAACTATCGCACCCACTCGCAGGGACCCGATATTACTGAGGACCAAATGTGGACATGATGGGCGGAAGTGTATAATTACTTTGAAGCCGCTCGGTGGACAAACACAAGAGAGGGTCGCAGTTTAAGTAAGACCAGCACTAAGGTGACTGATTCTTGACACCCAACGTCACCACATTGTAAATGGATTGTATATTGTGCACTTCTGCATTGTTTATACAATGATTACATTTAATTTGTATTCTTATTATTGGTATTATAATCATTCGGTCATTATTATTAATTTCATTAAAATAATCTTCATTTTTTTTGTAGAAGTTTAGCCTGAAACGACGTTACAGTCCTGGCTTTAACAATGTTAGAGAACATAAACTAGTTGAACTCTCCCTGCCCCCTTCTCATCGATCTCTTTTTTTTCTACATCCTTCATTTTTATCTTTTTCTGTCCCTTTGTCAGCAATTATGATGTCTTAAGGATAGCCGGAAATTGCCCCGTATACATTGGCAATGAGGGACGGAAATATTAAGAGAAGGTAGAAATAAATTGGGGAGGGGTTTGGTGGTGGAGAGAGATGAAGTGTTGAAGGCAGTATGGTGTTGGGGGAAATAATATTGAGTGTTTGCGATGCGGGCACCACCAACCCCACCCCAACGCTCCTTCCAAACAGCGTACACACCCGCATACTTTCTCTTGTTCCCAGGATACCCACGTGCACCCACACACACATGCACGCGCACCCGCATTCTGGCTCTTGTTCCTCTTTCTCACGCACGCACACACACACACACACACACACACACACACACACACACACACACACACACACACACACACACACACACACACACACACACACACAGTGGAGACTGACTCCATATACAGTTTCAAGTGTAGATATGATAGAGCCCAATAGGGTCAGGAATCTGTACACCTGTTGATTGACGGTTGAGAGGCGGGACCAAAGAGCCAGAGCTCAACCCCCGCAAACACAACTAGGTGAGTACACACACACACACACAGAGGTTAGATAGATTATTTAACACGGGTGGTATTTTCCACGGGTTTGTGCGGAAATTTGGGTGGTAATTAAGCAAGTATATACACACATATGCGCGCTCGAGTTTAAAGAAAGATTAACAAAACTAAATTGTCTTGATATTGGACGTGAGAAGAACCGGGGGGGAAATAGGATCACATGACAAATTATCCGAGCATTGACAAGGTGGATAAGGACAAACTATTTACATGGGTGGTATGGGAATAAGGGGAGATGTGTGGAATTTATGTACAGTACTAGAAAAGGCCACGAGGTTATTTGAACGATTTTTCCCGATGCCGTTCTATTACAAAAATAGAATGGAGTAGAAAGTGAACCGATGGAAGCGGACTCCGTATATGGCTTCAAATGTTCATATAACGGAGAACAAAGTGTTAGGAAATCTGTACACAAGTCAGTTGAAGGTTCAGAGGCGGGGTCCAAGAGCTAACGTCTGTCGGCACAGGCGAGTACACAAGCATGTAATTAGCAACACTTCAATAGTTAATTGTAGGACCGACTCGGAGATGATGAATTGCGAATGAAGACTGAAATTTGTTGGTAAACAGCAAGAAGAAGAAAACAAAATAACTTAAAATTACTTATTTCGACAATTACGAAACGTTAAAGCCTTCGCTAAGCTGCATATTCGCTCAAGAGAAAGTACACTATTATGAAACTATACAAACTTTGATTACTTAAATTCTTGTTCCGTCAAGATTGTGAGTTTCACTAGGAAAATTGACAGTTGCTGGACGAACAGAAGGCGGGAGGTGATGACAAAGGAGTGAGAGAGGGGTTATATGACGAGAGAAAGAAAGGCGAGGGAGTGGGAAAGAGAGAGAGAGAGAGAGAAGGGTAAAGGAGAAGAGGCAAAGATATAAATAGTCAAAGTGATGCCGTCATAAGCTCCCTTACAATACAATCTCTTCCATACCCGAGCCTTTCCCACCCACCACCCTTTTCCAGCCTCAGATCATCACAAAGCATCGGCCTTCATATCAACATCTAAAAATAGTACCGATCTATTGGTACAATCTATTCGGCTAACATCGCTAATCCTATTCTCAGTTCATTGGATGTTGAACAAGAACAAAAATCATCGCTCTCTATTTGAAAAAAACAAATCTTAATGAAGTGATAATTAACATGCATAAAACAAATTTTAATTATTATTTCCGAACGGTGCTAAAAATGGATATACTAATATGGTGATCTATGTCTGGCAACACCACTCGCTCCCCACAATTCAGATTTTGATTCACTTCCGGTATTGTTAGGTTGTCTTATGTTTATTAAGTTTCGCTTTAGGTAGTAACTTCTGCTGCTGTCAATTAACTTCAACTGTTACTTGCTTCCCTGTACTTCCTTTTTTATTCATTCACGCCTGTTAATTAATTTTCGTTAACCTGCAGTGTAATTCGTACACTTTCGCTGTAGTTCGTTCACTTTCGCTGCTTCTCGTTCACCAAAGCTATTCTTCTTCACTTCACTTAAATGTTCATGTACTTCCGCTATTATTACTGTCTTTGAAGATTTATTTTTATTTACTTCCGGCGTTTCTTTGCTCCCCGTATTAAGGGGGTGTTTACTTCAGGGTGATGACGCAGCTTCCGGTGGGGTGAGAGGGGCGGCTCCGCCACGTGTTCACGCGGCAGACTTCCATCTTACAAATCATTTGGCTCAGGAGGTTGATGGCCGCCTTGTACTGTCTCGGATAGGTAGTAATGCTGCACATTTGAGAATTCCAGGTTCGAATCTCGGGCAGGACCGAAAAGGTTGGGCATAATTCCTATCGTCTAATGCCTCTGTTCACCTAGTAGTAAATAGGTACCCAGAAGCTGGTCTGTACCCAGGGGAGGGGCTGTAGTTCGACCTTGGGGGGGGGGGAGGGGTGAGGGAAGTGCCCGAGGGACGACGACGTTTCGGTCCGTCCTGGACCATTCTCAAGTCGACTTGTGAATGATCCAGGACGGACCGAAACGTCGTCGTCCCTTCACTTTCTAGTGTGTGGTCTGGTCAACAGAAATAAATAATATATGAAAGTCACGTGGTTTAATTTTCTTAGGTTATAATTCGTCAGATTTGAAAAGAATTGCTGCCAGGATTTTCAGGTTGGAGCTTTTCCAGTGCGGCTTCCGAACACACCAATTCATTATGTTCATTGTAAATAAAGTTATTATCTGCGATGTCTTCTAAAGATTTGTTAGTAAAATGCAATAACAAATGATCAGTGTCAATTGGATAGATAAATGATAATTGAAGCAAATGATGTAATCAGTTATCACGTAATTACCTGAGCCAGTAACACTAGTGGCCTTGACGAGGACAGGAAGCCGGCGGCTTGTCGAAGGCTGAACCATTTACGGTTCATAAAGCCTAAAACGCTGTATTTAGCACGATCGTAACATAAATGTAACAAATATAGTGCTAGGCTTTACTGACTCCCACATTCCTTCCCCCCAAGATAGTCTGGCGGATGAATGAATTGAAATCAGTTTGTAGGCTGTTTGTGAAGTAGTTGGTGAAAGACGTTTTCTTTTCTTAAAAGATTTGCTGATCATTATTTGCTACCTCTCAAACACTGCTGCCAGTCACTGCCTCATTGTCTCTGGTGCTTCAGCTGCTTCAGCTGCTTCAGCTGCTGTTGCTAATACTACCAAAGTCAGGTCTATTGCTTCTACTATAGAACTACTGCTGGCACCGCAATTAGGCCTATTGTTACTACTCTTCATATTTTTTTCACATATTTCTTCTCGACGTATCAATACTACAGTTACTCCTGGTACTACTACTTTATAATGCTAATACTACTAGTGTCAATAATACGAATAGTTCACCTACTTCTCATTCTACCATTGCTGCTCCTGTTACTTGCTGTACTACCACTGCTGTTGCCCATAATAATGTTACTATCACTGCTCGTAGTTGGAACACCTGTTGCAACTACTACAGCTCGTATGCTAATGTTAATACTTCAATTACTGCTGCAACAGCTACTGTTGACAAGAGTACAATTGCTACACTTGTTTCTGTTACATGAGTACTTGTAGTCAGAGTACAGGGTATCACAACATGCACCGTCCACCCCCGAACACTGTAACTATCGTATAACCTTGCTATCTCAACACTACAACCACTCAACTACCACCAGGGAGCCGGTCGGCCCAGCGGACAGCACGCTGGACTTGTGATCCTGTAGTCCTGGGTTCGATCCCAGGCGCCGGCGAGAAACAATGGGCAGAGTTTCTTTCACCCTATCTCCTGTTACCTAGCAGTAAAATAGGTACCTGGGTGTTAGTCAGCTGTCACGGGCTGCTTCCTGGGGGTGGAGGCCTGGTCGAGGACCGGGCCGCGGGGACACTAAAAAGCCCCGAAATCATCAAGATAACCTCAAGATAACCACCACATACACCCACCTCTCACCACACATCACCACTACCACCACCAACTACACCACCGCACACAAACCATCACCTCGAGCTGCCTCGCAAGTATCTTCTGGATAATGAGTAGTTCCGCCCGCATCTGACTGTTGATTATTCAGTGTGTGTGTACTCACCTAGTTGTTTTGCAAGGGGGGAGGGGGTTGAACTCTGGCTCTTTGGTCCCACCTCTCAACTGTCAACTGATGTACAGATTCTGGACCCTATAGGGTTCTATCACACTTGAAACTGTGTATGCCTCCACCACATCACTTCCTAATGCATGCCATTTGTCAACTACTCTGACACTAAAAAAAGTGTGTGTGTGTGTGTAATTACCTAAGTCTAGTTACAGGATGAGAGCTATTCAATGGCTCGCTGAAATTGAAAATGGTGGTCGAAAGGCGGAGCTTAAGAGCAGATGCTCAACCCTGCATGTACTAGGTGAGTTGATTAACAGTTGAGGGGCGTGACCAAAGAGCCCAAACGCAACCCCCACGAGTACAGTTAGGTGAGTACAACAATGTGAATTTCCATTCGTGTTTCCAGCCAATCGTTCATGTAACTACATATGGGTCAAATCTTCCCCATCAACCGGGAGACTTTCGCACTTAATGCCAGCAGGAACGGTAGAAAACGTGGTCTTGGGAGAGCTCTGAAAAACCTCTCTCCCCTCCATGTCTCTCAGAGAACAAAAAACAAACAAAAACGTCAAGCGGACAAAGGAAAACGTATGGCAACGTTTTAATTTTTTTGAAGGGCAACGGGGGAAATATATTGTGTACAAAGAATTGCTCTGCGATGCTAAAGGAAATAACCGCATGGCTTAAGCTGGTGTAAGAAGTTCCCGGTACCGACAATTAACATGTGTTCTGGGACCGGTGGAGCCTCCCGGTAGGTGGAGAGAGGGCGACCGGCCCGAGGAGTGATAACGTCTCAACTAGCTACTGCAGTCCTAGGTGACGGGAACTTGGTAATGTGCTCTGGTGAAGTAAACTGCACATTCCTCCATAACTATGGTGATATTAGATTACCTTATATCTCACGTTTGATCCATACTGTGTAACACTATGGGGCATCATGCAGCTTCTGTAGGTGAGGAGGGTGATCTGGTAGCAGCACTGCTGTGTACCCAAGATGATAATGATACGAAAATACCTCTCTCCTTCCCCCCTCCCTCTGTGTACTCTTGTAGGGTAAGCCGCACGTTCCTCCTTCCCTCTCGTGCACCTTCCCTAAGCTCAGTAAGGGGTGGAAACGTTCACGAGAACAGGCTGAATATTGAACAACTTGGCGAGAACGCCCTGGGTTACCTAACCTTTCTCCCGTTGATGTCTGTTCAGACTACTCCGTGTGCATATCTACCGTATATTATCTTTATTTAAATCTTTAATTTTAAAAGCTGATTAATCTCTCTCCTCGCCCCACTTCCCCACCCAACTTTCTCTTCTCAACCCAGTGGGATTTCTTTCCACTGGAGGGGGGGGGGGTATTTTACATGCTGCTGTGGGGGGTTGTTCACTCGTGTGTGTTGAGTGACGCTGTTCAATAAATTCCCTCTACAGGTAAAATTAAACAAAATTATCTTATTCTCCGCTCACGTGGGTTTCTAAGTATAACACCGATTTCTAGTAGGTACACATCAATTTCAGGAGACTATAGAGTTGCGCTCTGGTTGTCGGTCTGGAGTGGCCTCTCCAGGGCGCAAAACCAGGGTAGGTTAATATGGAGGAGAAACTGTTATCCATGCAGCTGGTTACTCCCCTCTCCATGGCGCCGAAAGTCTCCAATGGAAAGGCACCGATTTCGACTACTATTATATATGGTAATGTTCAATGGTTTCTAAACTGAACATAAATTAACTATTTTAATTGATATATTTTTATTTCTAAATAAACCTTCAGACTGAGAATTCATTTTGTCTACCAAAACTGGGGCTTAAAGTCAAGATATAAATGTATAGTATAATATATATATATATCTTAAAAGTTGACACATATAGCAATCACTGTTCGAAAACCTCATCCCATCCACCTCTGCAGAGGTGGGGTGCGTGCCCAAGATTCAGCAGGCATTTCCTCTCTGGTTCGCGACACTAAGGCGCTGGAACAGGAAACTGGCCGCTCTTTGGTCTCTGGTTTGCTTAATTAATTCCTCACTCGCCTCCTTCAGGAACTTAAGTGCACAATTACCCTAGACGCCCATGGTTTCGGGTGCCTAATAATGTCGCAAGTCCCCTTGTGGTCTTAGTTTCCTGCGTCTCCCTAAAGGTGGCAGCACCCCACTCTTACCTCTATTGTACTGTAGATAGGTATCATTATATCTTAAATGATAAGTATCATTTAAGATATACGTAAATCTTAAAGTATAATTAACACATAATCTCGTTGTTTACTTACATGGGTCAAAGTTCTAAAAATGCAGTTGCACGCTTCTGAAAAAATCACCGATTTGTAAAAATTTAGTTTCTTGTTTCAAAAAATGAAGTTGTTGCTTTCTAAAAATAATCAACAGCATTTTAAGCAAAGACAACTTTTTTTTTAATTTCAAAGAATGACTTGTTTCCACAATGCTCGAGCTTTTCTACTCTCAACAATGTCATGAGTTTTCAAAATAAAAAGTCAATTGCTTCAATAATGTAGAGAGTCACTGGTTAGTGAAGTGTGTATTTAGCAACTGGTTTCCAAATTGTAGACACACTGCACAGATCTACTTTTTTAATACATAGCAAGTAATTTTGCTTAATTTAGTCACTGGTTTTAAAATGTCCAAAACGTATTTATAAATGCAGTCAAGCAGCTAATTTCTAAATTGTAGCACAACATTGTTCCAAAATGCAGTTATTGATTTTCAAAATGCAGAGCCACTTATTTATAAAATTTAGTTTTTCTAATTTCTAAATAATAACACGTCGAATATTTACTGTATAGTTATACACGTTTCTAAAATGATCGAATGTCTTTGAAAATTTAGTCGGTTTTTTCTCTTCATATTCAGTGCTGACACGACGTCACATCCAAGATCTTGCTTAGTAATCATTAAAGAAATCACAAGATATCGCAGTCCGTACACGTGGAAGCCTCATCCTCACTTTCACTCGGTAGCCTGAGTCTTTCTTCACTAATGTATTCCTCTGTTTCCTTATTACATTTACATTTTTGTTTTCAGCGTGACACACTTAGGATGAACAGGTTAGTAACTAATCACTTGATATGAACGCTCAGTTTACGAAAGGATTTCCTGAGGCGCGAAGTTAACTTGGATTAATAAGACGGATTACCTGAGCCCCAGGAGGCGCTATAGGTGTAGTGAGGTCTTCTCAGCCGGGACACACGCGCACCACCACAACGGTACACTGAGTGTGGAAACACACACACACACACACACACACACACACACACACACACACACACACACACACACACACACACACACACACACACACACACACACACATTAAGTTTCCGCCACAATTTGTGTTGAATCTGGGACCGGAGGACATAGTTTGGCAAGGAAGTTTAAACCGCATTTGGTTCTTCCTGCAAAGTTGCTGATAACTAACCGTGAGTGTGGTCCGGTGGTGAGAAGGTCTGGTAGTGCAGCTTGGTCTTGTTTATCTTGCCACATGTGTGTGTCAGGCCTGCCTCCATTCATTCCTCGTGCCCTTCCCAGACCCCACTTCCGCCATCTCTCCTCCTTAGATCACTGAAGTCTTTCCGGTCCGAGTTTTCCGAGACCAACAGGGAGGGAGAGGGTTACATCCGAGATGACGTCGCGGATGCTTCAATCAGCAGTCACTGAGACTGATAGGAAACGTTGTTGTGTGTTTGGGAGAGAAGGACGCAATGTGGGCTAGTGGAATACCCGCTTCTGGCCAACATCTCGGCCCCCCTAACCCCACCTCCCCCGGCCTATATTTTGACACATCCCCCCCAATCCCCTTCCTCCATCTCCTCCCAACTACCATTTAACATTTCCAATTCTCTGTCAGAAATACGCATTTCATTTCAAATGTATCGTTACTAGATTGCATAAACTATATTTGTAGAGCATCGGCTGTAAAAATATTCAACAAAGACAGACAGAAATACAGTTTATTAATCAAAAATAGAATGGTGTAACTGGCAACTCGAGGGCCTCCTTCACCCCACCCCCTCCCCAGGTACCCCCCCCCCCCAGGAGACCATCTTCTTTGCAGGAATTTTCGTTGAGTTGCTCATGTATATTAAGACATTAATCCTCCCCGTCTTCTCTTATATATAATTTGTTTAAATATTTGTTGTCATCTTTTGCTTATGATTGTGCGTGACTCGTGCTTTTTGGGGAAAAAGTGTCACATAAAATAGAATACTGAGATAGACTTGGCAAGGGTATATGGCCGCTTGGAGCGTGTGCACGTCTTCTCCCCACGAGGTGCGCTATATACCCCGTGCCCGCTACCTGGAGGTATATCCCGCTACCTGGAGGTATACCCCCATCCCCCTCCTCAGCCTCCACTCGAAACCTGGATGTCTAGCACACTACGTCGTGGACCCTTCCCCACTGTAGTTTATTTCCCTCCCCCCCTCTATACCGGGTGGTCTCCCCACCTCCCTCGCTATACCTGGTGGCCTCCCCACCTCCCTCGCTATACCTGGTGGCCTCCCCACCTCCCTCGCTATACCTGGTGGCCTCCCCACCTCCCTCGCTATACCTGGTGGCCTCCCCACCTCCCTCGCTATACCTGGTGGCCTCCCCACCTCCCTCGCTATACCTGGTGGTCTCCCCACCTCCCTCGCTATACCTGGTGGTCCCCCATTTTTTTTTACTTAATATTTTACCTCTATACTCGTCCACAATATGCTGATATACTGATCTGCTATTTGAGGACTCCAACGCTCCTCTACTGTCAATAAAAGACAGCCATCTTTACCACTCGATACTATTTCCTCTAAGCCTGCCAATACAGCTTGAAGTTCAGCCAGCATTGAGGAAACAGTGTCACTTAAGCGGTGTCCAATAACAGTATCTATGGTGCCGATGTCATTGTACTCTCTAATCAAGACTACACATCTAGCCTTTCCGTCCTTAACTACTGACCCATCTTCTTCTTAAGATGATTTCATGGCTTAGCATCCCCGCGGCCCGGTCCACGACCAGGCCTCCTTTTTATTACAAACACCCCCAGGAAGCAGCCCGTAACAGCTGTCTTAACTCCCAGGTACCTATTTACTGCTAGGTGAACAGGGGCATCAGGGTGAAAGAAAGTGCCCATTTGTTTCCGCCTCCACCGGGGATCGAACCCGAAATCTTAGGACTACGAATACCGAGCACTTTCCACTTAGCCGTCAGGCCCCATCACAATAAACATATGTGTTTAATTTAGGTATTGTTCTGTTGCGTGCATTAGTTTCCTTTTGCAGGGAACAATCACAACATCTGCATTACAATTCTCCCATTGTGTTAATTTTTTTGTAGACAATGAAATATACTTTCTTGTAATATGTAACATCAGAAATTAAAGTTCTCGTATATTCTCTCTTGTTATATGTCAAAATACATTGCTCATTTCTTCCCATCTTTTGAATGAAGTGGATTATTATTTGTCTCCCCCCAACCTGTCCATAGTCTAATCGCAGAAGCTACATTATCCCAGAAACAGTATCTCCAATCCTCATTATATCAATCGTAGCCTTTTTAAGGCATCCTTTTTCGGTTATTCATGCCTGTGCCACCCCTTTGGATGGCTTAATCACCATTAATCAATTAGGCGGTCTAAGAATCTTTTCATAGCCTCATTTTGTACCTTCTCTAACTTTAGTCTACCTTTACCAAAACAAGAGATAACAGGTGCAACATAACAACAATAATCAATAAGAGATCCCGCAGTACTCAAGTACATCATGCGGAGCTCTGGGACTCTCACTCCCTATCCAAACTTATCGAAACTTTCAAAGGTTCTAATCTCTTCCGAGATTGACTCAAGATCTCAAGATTGAGATCAAGAGATCGCAAGATAACAGACGGTTCAACTCGGCTTTCATACGATGTGTATTTCATATGTGCATATACAATATATTTGCCTAAATATTTATATATTTTACCGTACTAGATTTTTCCCGTTTTTAATATAATAGGCTTCAGATTTCTACATTCAAACTGAATTTTGTTTTCATTACCACAAATCCCATGTAGTGATAGTCTCCTAAGTCGTACAACACCGTTTGAATATTTAAACTATCTTTACCCCGGAAACACCTGCAGATATATAGTTACCATATTTGATTATCTCTCGTATGCTATCCTACTCATTAGCATATTAAACAGGGCGGGTGTTAACGCTTCTCCTTGAGGCGTGGCGAGCTCAAAAGATCTTAAAGGCAGGCATGAAGATAAGCACCTGTTCAGTGCACTAATCCTCTCAATTTTAGTGAAATACTTGAGAGGTAAGTCGTTGCTCCACTGATTCTTCTGTTTCCGCTATCCAGTACTAATGGTAAATACTGAGGTCATTCACTCCGTGCCGCTGTTTGGACCCCTCCCCCGGCACCACCCACCGTGACTCTGACCTTCAAGACACAAGTTTAATACTGATGAGAGAGAGAGAGAGAGAGAGAGAGAGAGGAGAGAGAGAGAGAGAGAGAAGAACGCTGGAAAGATTGTTTTTAATCTACATATTTTCACTAAGTTTTTTTTGGCTAATATAAAATTAACATGTTTGAACTACCACAGATTTAAGGAAAGTTCAGTTTAATATACTAATTGCATTTTGTTCTGAAAATTCTCACGCAGTATATGAGTATCTTAGGCTTTTTTATTGGACATTTTCTCCAAGTATATCTTTCCATCCTATATTTATCTTCTCTCCTATTCTCAACGCATCGTCATTCTTCAGCATTATTTTTTGCGTTTCATCTCTTCTCTGTCTCTTCCCCGTTCCTCTCCGCCATTTTTTTACTTCCGTTTCCCATTATTCTACTCGTCCGCACTTCCTTCTTGCACACACAAAGCCCCACTCCCTCCCCCCCCCCCCCTCCTTTCCCATCAGTCCTTTCTGTCTTCTGTTGTTCCCACCTGGTCTTATGATCCTTTCCCATCTCGCTCCTGCCTGGCTATTGGACACGTTCATACCCCCCCCCCCATCCCTCTCCTCCTTACCTGGGCATTCGGACACGCCCATACACTCATCCCTCTCGTTCCTATACCTGACCATAGGGGCACACCCTTATATCCCCTACCTGACCATAGGAAAACCCCTCCTTCCTCGTCCCTACCTAGTCATTAGGATACTATCCCCCTTCCATTCCACTTTCGTCATTAAAAGGACATTTGGACGGACCGTGCATCCCTACCCCTTCCATACCTGGATAATGGGACACTTCACATGCCTTGGCCCAACAGCAGTCAAAACGGCTACCACATTTTATGGCCTCACCTGGTAATTACTAAGAGTCTCCGTTCCTTCTTCCCTTCCTGCCTGCTACTTCCATCCCACGTACCCCGTACCCACTACACACCTACACCTGCCTGCTACTTCCATTTAATAAGAATTAAAAATTTTCATTAAAGTTTTGAGTGTTTTACAGAAAACAAAAATGAAGTCAGGGAAGGGTTGGGTAAATGTATCAGCCCCAATAAGTGCAATTATGCACTTTATGACAATAAGAAAATGTACTATCCGATGGGAAATAGGACTCACAGGTTCCGGAAGATGAGAGGAAATGGCAGCACTGTGGACAAACGCCCATCAGACCATAGGAACATTACCTAACACATTACACAGTTATATACTACTTCGCTAGTAATGAACGCAATAATGCGTGCCAGAAAAATGATTCGCAAAATAAAGTTCTATAGAACTGTGATATTTTAAAAGTTAATACTAAGTTTATGTTAAAATACCATAAATAATAAAAGTAGAATAATTTAGTGTAATATTTTAAAGAAATTTAAATATATTATATATTTCGGTTTTTCTTTATAACATAAATGATTGTTGGTTTTATTTTATAAAAAATGTCATAATACAATTTTATATGTGTTTATAAAGTTTTGAGAATATGTTTAATTCACAAATTAATATAAAATTTTTCCCTGGGTAAAAGGAACAATATTTTCTGAATATATTTTTGTGAGCGTGATTTACACATATTAAGAACAATTGTACCTTCAAAAGGCCTCCTAGCTAACATAACACGTCACATAACACTTAAATTAACTAAGTTCAACTGAGTGCCCAAATGAGCCACAGGATATTGAAAGAATTGGTTTCAGTTTTTTATTAAGCCTAGGTAGTATAGAGCCTTTGCGTGCTACCATACT
>WNGS01005641.1:5110544-5127175 GCA_020271785.1 Procambarus virginalis
TCCCACGTGCCCCTACCCACTACACACCTACACCTGCCTGCCACTTCCATCCCACGTGCCCCGTACCCACTACACACCTACACCTGCCTGCCACTTCCATCCCACGTACCCCGTACCCACTACACACCTACACCTGCCTGCCACTTCCATCCCACGTATCCACTATCTCCACTGGTGTAGTGGTCATGGTATCCGTGCTGTTGGTGGGGATACTCCTGTTGGTCTGAGTTCGAATCTCCTATATGAAAGATTACACAGCGTTGATCAAAAACTAGCTATAGGTTCATATAATATTCCCATCTCACAGGATGGTTAGTCATACATGGAATCAGGGGGAGAAAATACTTGCCTCAATACAAACATAAATTAACTTTAAATAATAACTTTACGGCTTTAAATCACCAACACTAAATCACTAAATTACCAACTTCTATAAGATTCCTCTCAGGTAGATAAAAAAAATACCAAATTTAGATTAAAAACCAGCTACAAGCTCATCCAACATTCCCACCTCACAGGACGGCCAGTTATACGTAGAATCATGAGAGAATAAATGTAAGGCTGATCTATTAGCCTCCACTAGCAAAATCTGGGTACAGCACAAGAATATCTTCCAATATTCCTGAGAGTATGAAGTAATTACAGAACTCAAAGTACCTCATGCCATTTGGTCTCAAGTCACTGATAACAGGGCAATCACAGATATAGTGTTGGTGAGTATGTCCCAGCTCTTGTTCACATAGTTTACAGTTGGAATGTTCACCATTGGGGGATTCATTACCTGCAGCCACCTGCCATCCTAATGACTAGTAGCGGTGCGTCAGGCGAGGTCGCTAGCAAGTAGCGGTGCGCCAGGCGAGATCACTGGCCAGTAGCGGTGCGTCAGGCGAGGTCGCTAGCAAGTAGCGGTGCACCAGACGAGGTCGCTGGCAAGTAGCGGTGCACCAGGCGAGGTCGCTGGCCAGTAGCGGTGCGCCAGGAGAGGTGGCTGGCAAGTAGCGGTGCGCCAGGCGAGATCACTGGCCAGTAGCGGTGCGTCAGGCGAGGTCGCTAGCAAGTAGCGGTGCGCCAGGCGAGATCACTGGCCAGTAGCGGTGCGTCAGGCGAGGTCGCTAGCAAGTAGCGGTGCGCCAGGCGAGATCACTGGCCAGTAGCGGTGCGCCAGGCGAGGTCGCTAGCAAGTAGCGGTGCACCAGACGAGGTCGCTGGCAAGTAGCGGTGCAACAGGCGAGGTCGCTGGCAAGTAGCGGTGCAACAGGCGAGGTCGCTGGCAAGTAGCGGTGCACCAGGCGAAGTCGCTGGCAAGTAGCGGTGCACCAGGCGAGGTCGCTGGCCAGTAGCGGTGCGCCAGGAGAGGTGGCTGGCAAGTAGCGGTGCGCCAGGAGAGGTCGCTGGCAAGTAGCGGTGCACCAGGCGAGGTGGCTGGCAAGTAGCGGTGCGCCAGGAGAGGTCGCTGGCAAGTAGCGGTGCACCAGGCGAGGTCGCTGGCAAGTAGCGGTGCACCAGGCGAGGTCGCTGGCCAGTAGCGGTGCACCAGGCGAGGTCGCTGGCCAGTAGCGGTGCACCAGGCGAGGTCGCTGGCAAGTAGCGGTGCGCCAGGAGAGGTCGCTGGCAAGTAGCGGTGTACCAGGCGAGTTCGCTGGCAAGTAGCGGTGCGCCAGGAGAGGTCGCTGGCAAGTAGCGGTACGCCAGGAGAGGTCGCTGGCAAGTAGCGGTGCGCCAGGAGAGGTCGCTGGCAAGTAGCGGTGCGCCAGGAGAGGTCGCTGGCAAGTAGCGGTGCGCCAGGAGAGGTCGCTGGCAAGTATCGGTGCGCCAGGAGAGGTCGCTGACCAGTATCGGTGCGCCAGGAGAGGTCGCTGACCAGTAGCGGTGCGCCAGGAGAGGTCGCTGGCTGCTCGACATAAACACCAGCATGGCCGTCGTCTGGGCGAGACTGGCATTCCTGGCGGGGATCGTCTCCTTGTTTCATGCAGGTTACTCGGCCGCGCAACGTAAGTGTTGCTCCCGCTTGTTGACGCACTCGACATTGTGACTGGACTCGTCAATTATTTGTCTGTGTGCTGGACGGACTTTTGTGTTCATGACTAACGCTCCCTAGTATCCCTAAGTTTACCTGAGGGCCACTAACACTAGTAGACTCGACGAGGACATGAAGCTGGCGGCTTGTCAAAGGTCCCCCAATTTTTCCTGATAATTTTTTCCAGCTGGATTTTAAAGGTCAAGATAGTTTTGGCATTTACGGCATCGGCGGGTAGGCGGTTCCATGGGTTATTAACCCTGTGGGTGAAAAAGCATCTGTTTTCAGTCCTATATTCAGCCTTGTTGAGCTAAGGACCGTTGCTCCTTGTTTGTGTTACATCTGACCTTCTGAAAAAGTTCTCTGGATCAACATCCTCCAAATTGTTCAGTAATTTTAAGCTTCGATGAGATCAGCTTTGTCGTGTCTGGTTTGCAGTGTTGTTGAAGTTTTGATTTTTGCTGATACACAGTGCATATGAGCAAGGCAGTCACAAGTATACTTTACATGTCCTTTTGTACATGTAAATAATGATAATTAATCAGAAAAATTTGAAAACATTGAATACTGTAGTGATGTATATAACTGTGTGGAAAAAAGTTTTGGTAGTAGATTATTGTCATTAAGAGCTTCATGGACCAGGAAATTGCCTCAGATGGCTGGCTGCAGGACAGGCTGCTACAGGAGAAGCTCTATTGAAATTGGCCGCAAGTAAATGTTTTACTGTGATCATTTGGGGTCTCGGAATCTTCCTGTTACACGGAGTGAATTTATCTTAGGTTCATATATCTGTATAAGAATGTCTTAATTTTTTCCTATTGTTGTGTATAAACAAATGTTTCATGTGAAAATGGGTCATGTCAATACTGAGTGAAGTGACCCAGGCAAGTTTGCTTGCTCTTTGCAGCAAGACCTACCTGCAAGTTTCTGGATGAATACTGTGTTTTTGTTTTGTAAGGTTGTCCCCCAACAGCTTGGGCTGGATGGTCGTTTCTTGCAGGTCAGCATTCAATCCCAGACTGTCCAAGTGTTTGGGCACCATTCCTTTCCTTTGTCCAATTCTAAGTCTTTATCCTCATATCCCTCCCAAGTGCTATATAGTCGTAATGGCTTACTGCTTATTCCTGATACTAGACTAAATTCACTGTCTTGAGTTGTCTGCAGTACTGTGCATAATTAGTGGATATATAAAATACAGTACAGTATACAAATAATATTATTAGTACAGTATTTGTTAGGTTGGATGATTTATTGACTCTTTGTAGTCTTCCCCTTCACTGAGTGCTTATTCAGTATGCATAATTATATCGTGACTCTTTGTTTTAAAGATACTTAAATTCGGAAGAAAAATCCAGTGGGCAGATGTTGTCCGGAATCTTGCAAAATCTGCTATTTGAGTTCCCAGATTTTCAGAATGTCATTGAAGAGAGCACATAAAATACATACAGGTGCCATTTACAATGTGGATAGAACATGGAAAAAATGACAATGGTGACAATGTTGTCGCCTTTGGGAACTTGTTCTATTAAATAGAGATACTGTATACTTTCACATCTATTTTTCAGAATAACTTTTTTTCAAACCACTGAGCAAAACTTGTAGAAATTTGTCACTTTCAAAATCACAATTTGTTCCAAAATAATATAGGTCCATTAACTTTCTTTGGACTATGATTTTGTGATTCTTTTAGTAACACTATTGTTATCATTTTTATGTATTATGTAATGTACAGTACTTGTAATATTTCAGAATTTTGCATTCAGTGCAGTATTCAAAAATAGGTGCATTACAAGTGAGACTGCAATGTTTATATTCAATTTGTATGCATTCTTTTCTTTCATGATATTGACGACGGCATGGTGACCATTCTTTGGTGCATAGATCGAGCATATATGAGAGTCACAGAACAGGAGTATACTTCTTTACCAACTGACGTAAGTATATTAGAAATAACGTAAACGGTATGCAGGGTTTTGTGCATGGTGGTCAGTAGTGGTTAAAATAATACATTTTGTCTCGGCCTGTATTTCATGGTTTTTCACACTTCACACTTTTTTCAGGGTTTCAAGTGATGCTGCATTAAGAGAGAATGCGCTCAGTTTGCCTACCTCATGTATTTCTAAAGTACTTTGTAGTGCAAAGGCACTCACTGCAAAGCATTAAGCAAAGACAGGGCAACTGGGTTGAAAGGCTTTGTAGCAGGTTGAAATACAGAAGGTTTTTAGTTCATAAACTTAATTTTTATTGTTTTTATTCTGTTGCTTATACTGTAACCGAATAAGCATAGTATCAGTGATTTCTAGTCGAATAAGAATTTATGTTGCGATCATCAGAGTACGTTCTATGAAAGTTTGACTCGCTATCTTTCTAATAAAAATATGCTTCAATGTGGTGTGTGTGTGTGTGTGTGTGTGTATATATGATATGCCATGCTTCATGAAAACAGTATTTAAAATAGATAGTGCACTAAGAAATTTAGCTGGGCACATCTTAATGTTTGTTCATAGTACAGTACAGTACTCTCATTTGCCAAACTTAAATTTCACTTTTTGGTATTGTTTCAGATTGGTGTTCAAGGTCTGTTGAGCCTTCTCTTAACAATGTATGGCATCCTACACATTGCTGGAGATTTCAAGGAGATTCGGGCTAATGTTCAGCTTCAGAATAAGTAAGTTTTTTTTATTAGCGTTTATTGTACATGTATTCCCGTCAAGAAATATGACTTGTGGTTAAGTAATGCACAGGTGAGTACCAAGTAGGGTAGGGGCAAAGTATTGTATGTTTATTGTTCATTTTGTGCAAAATCTGCAAAAATTAAAATGCATTACAGTAGTTGAAAAATTAATGCCACTATCATAAAATGTTAACAGTTGTGTAAATTTTTGCTAATATGTGTAAACATCTGGAATTCAACAAATTTCCTAACTTTTATTAAGGAAAGAATTATGCAAATTTTTATATATATAATCTTTCTACCTTGCAGGTCCTGGGAAACTGTGGGAAACAGACCAACGTTCTACACGTTTGCACACCGAGGTCGAGCATTAAGCCCAAGCTATACACCACCAAAATCTAAAAGTTTGCTGGATAATGTCGAAAGTATTTCATCTTAAGCAATATACTTTCTGTTTGTAAGAAACACAGATGGATTGTAGCTTACATGTGGTGATGTACTCTGCAGATTTAATCTAGCTGTATCGAAGTTGTAAAATACTGTATCACAAATACCAATTGTCAATTTAAGTGTGTTGACTGGAACACAGATACTGTTGAACAACATTAGAAAAAAAAATACTAATAATTTCAGAAGGAATTACAGATGTTATATATACAGTATTATCAAATAAAAATGCAAAAAATATCTCTGGATTTTTGCTGCTATGACTTATCATGTGCAGAGATGGTTGTAGTGGTGCGAGTTACAAAGCACTAGCAGTTCACTGCTGTACTGCAAGACGTTTAAACTTTAATAAAACTGTCACTACCAACTTACATGAATAATCCTGGTATGTCATAAATAAGCGTATATTATCACATTTACTTTTAACAATACTGTATTAGGTAAATATTGCAAAAGCTATACCATATGTCAGGCTAGCACAACTGGAAAGGTGAGGGAGGTAGGGAGGTGTTGAGCATAGTACTGTATATAAAATTTTAAAATTTCAGGAAATGATAAGTGTCTCGGCCTAATCGCCCTTGGATTTTCAATGTTCGACCGTACCAGTAGGCTTTAAGCATCTGATTCATTATCACTGCAAGCATAGTGTCACAAAGTATAAGAATGAACATATGTATTTCCTTGAACTTTCCTAAGCTATGGACAGGACATGGTATGATATTTTTGTGAATGCTGTAATTAACAGAAAATTTACAAGAAATATACTTTGCAAATATTTTAAGATATATTTTAACCCGATTCAATGTAGGAAAAATATTTGGTATTTTAGAACATTATTTGATGTAATTTAGCTTTAAAAACAGAAATTAAAGAATACTTAGATTAATAATTACATGTACAGTATCTAGGTTTAGTTACCGTTTGTAAATTTTATTCTTAACTTGGTCTATAATGTTTAGTGTTTCAAATTATAGGAGCAAGATTTCTTGCATTGTAACTCAATAAAGGTGAACAAACTGGATTTTGTGCAACATTTTTGTTTCTTTGCATTTCTTCTACAGTATTTACCATTTATAGGTGCCTAGCCATGTGCCCAGTGAACATGCCAATAAAGTCAAGTCACTTGCGTGACTACTACTGAACTTGTGTATTTGACAGGTTACTTGCTTGATAATATCTTGATAATATTAATGTGTGGAAAGACCAGTTGGGTAGGTACTTTTGTTATAATAACTCTACCATCATTCATGATATTTCATGTTTACCTTCATCAAAATTTGAAATGGGAAACATTGTTGGTATGATGGCTATACAAGCAAGCCAAGTTGATTCATGGTCATTTGATGAAATCTGTCCAAATTGTCTTGATCCCACACAGTCCCTCAGCTTTTAAAAACAACCTTAACAATGTGTTTCCCTTTAAAATCCTTAAACGTGCTGTCATTATATACTTTTTCATTACGCTGATCATATAATTTATGAAAGCTTGTGTCTCTGCTCTTGTATTGGTATCTTGAGAAAACAAAATCGTACTTTAACATTGACTTGAATGGTGCTATATATATATATATATATCCCTTTCTGATAATTAACTATGGATATTCATGAATCTAGCATCAGCTCCATGCTTGAGAAACTGATCTTGCAATGTTCTCTAATTACCTAGAAGAGCCTCACTGTCATGCTTGTGGTACAGTCACAAACATCAGTTACAGGTCCTGAGTATAGCAGTTTGGATTGAAGTTCCCAAGTCAATGATCAAGCTTTGTTACATTATGTATGATTAGTATTTATTAGTTTGTCAGTTTTGACTCAAAACTACACAGAAAAATGACCAAACCTAAGTCAGTAATCCATGTTCTTAATATATTAATATTGGTTACATGAACCAACTTTGAAAGAAATATTTCAAAGTAACGAAAGTTGTTCTGTCTATTAATGGGTACAGGTACTGAACCCCATAGTTTGTGCCTCTAACTCTTGCCACCACTGCCCATGGGATACGTATGGGGGTGCATAATAAATGACTAAACTAACTGTTAAGCAAATTAGCCCTTGCTTACTAGGTAAAGTAGTGCAGCTGGCTATTAAGTACGACATACATCGGTACCTATAAGAGAGAATGTGTTTGTTTTTTATTTCAGAATTAACAAGAGTGGATTACATGAACTTGGGCTTATTTGGCGGAAATTCTGTCATATATTTTACGAGGAAAAAAAATTACATCACCAAATTTGGTCTTCAAGTTGCTGTATTCCTTCATCAACTTCTTTGATTACTAATCATTCAAAAACCTATACGCTGACATTTTTAGTGAGGGGCTATAATTTGCCATTTTCCAAAGCTATGCACTGTTAAATGGCTATATGCCTTTTGCAGTAAATCATTTGTGTATAATGATGATGTCACTTTTATGTATATTTGTTTGTATCTTTTTTTTATGTACACTGATTGCCTGTCCCCGACACAGAATTATTATATTATATAAATCAGAATGATATACTCATTAAATGAATTAAAACAGCTAAATATTAAAAACCTAAAGTAAAATATACATAAAATAAAAGATATATACACAAGAAAGAGAATGATAAACACCTCAAACAACACTTCAGAGAAGACGGCAATTAATGAGTAAACAAAGTCGAGGACTCAGAGCTGTTGTTGTTTAAGATTCAGCTACTCTGAAAAAGTTCCAAGTAGCACGGTCTATGGTGAGCCCGTAGTGGGCTTACCTGGCACAGGAGCGGGACTGTAACTGGACTCTGAGCTGTTCAACTCTGGTCTCATTCTAGCCACTGAGACACTCTGAGGTGTTGAGTTAAGGGCGAGACGGGATACAAAACAGAACAGTGAAATCTCTATCAGTGAAAAGGTGGCCCTTATCCTCGCCGTGATCTCTCAATAGCAGAGGCTGCACAGACCAGTAAGGTAAGAAATACCCCCATGTATCCTCACAAATATGGTGTTGAAAGTTTCGCGAGGTATTTCCCTCATCTCGAACATTTAAACAGATGCAGTCTGAGCTCAAAGGGTAGAGGAGCTCTACGTTTTATATAGTTTTCAATGGTGTTGTTAGTAAACACGATCAACCCATCCTCCTGTTTAGATGGTACTTTTTGTAACTAGACTATTTTACATATCAAACTTTTAATATTCCTAGGCCTAGTATAGCACATACATGTACTATTAGGCTTCAAATAGTTTCTATTTGCAGCCTAACCTAACCATCCTAATAGCCTAGGATGGTTAGGTTAGGTATTATTAGCAATCTTAATACAAACGGTCCCGGTACAGTAGGGTTCGTTTTCGACACAATCGGGAATTCTCGGTTCGAATCCCGGGCGGGATAGACATGGTCGGGCCCGTTTCCTATCGCCTAATGCACCTGTCCACCTAGCAGTAAATAGGTACCCACGTATTTATTATAGGTCAGCTTGTTGTTGGGTTGCCTTCTGGGGGGGGGGGGACCCCTCGATATAAGCCTAACTTGTACTGTATGCATAAACTGCCTGCCTGCCCCCCGACACAATGAATTAATTAGATTATTAAAACCTTTTACGGTATGTCGATATTCAATAGCCCCAAAATTTACTTTCTAACAGTCCATTATGTCAATGTGTACGATGGTCCCGTCATTACTATAAGTACATCTAAACAGGATGGGCTGATATGAATAAAAACTAATTTATGGATAAGTATGTCTAAGAATATCCCGAAGTTCCTGTCAAATGTAATGACTTACAGTACTATGTATAGGGATTTAACGTAATGAATGTCTTTAGGGGCCCGTGGGAACCTCGACAATAGATATCAATTTGTTATAAAGTATAAAGCCTCAGAATTCTATCAAATGCATTGGAAACAAATAATCGTACAAGAACTTCAATATCAAATAATGTATAATTCGAACATAAATTAAAAGCTCTGGTATTAAAGTTTTGATTGTATTCAGTTTAGATTGTACACAACTAAGGCAATGCAAACCAATTCTGCGAATGTGGGCTTACAGAAATTGGCCTAACAAATTGAGCTGTGGGTGTCTTGATAACCATTGATGATGTGATGTGAATTAAGCCAACACTAAACCAGGAATTTATATCTATCTGAAGGGTTTCCAGTGATAGACAATCATAAACAAAGTCGTATGCAGTCCTGCGCATGTGGGCTTAATTTATTATAAAAGAATAAGACATTTCGTATTTAATATGCGTGGGGTCAACTGAAATTAATACATAGGAGTCTCGTCGTGGACGTGGTGGTGAGCAGACGTGTTTTGGTTCGCTCTGCTACTAGCGTCTGGTGTGGTGGACGTGTTTGTCGTCGCCGGGAGCCGGCGTGTTAACGGATGGCTGGATAACGTCGCGCTGGGGGTGGTATAAGTGCTATCATGGGCTCCTACACACCTCCACTCAAGCGGAAGGAGTCCATAGGGCTCAAGTTTAGTTGTCATGTTGATCCCGACCTTGTATCCACGACGATCTTCGATGTGTTACAGATCAAGACGGAAGAAATATTTGGTTACCAAACACTGCCAGGGAACAGAGTGGTGTTGAAATTTGAAAACAATGTAGCGTTTTCAGAGTTTCTCAAGAAGTATGATGATGAAATTATAAGTTTACCTAATGGGAAAGGATCAGTAGAAGTGATTAATTTGAGCAAAACGTTTACATACGTTTCTGTGAGGGATGCGCCATTTGAAATGTTGAATGGAACTATTATACGCATACTGCAACAATATGGGAAAGTGGACAATGTTCGCTTCAATAAGTATACTTATGGACCAGGGAAAGGGCGTTTTAATGGAACAAGAACAGTAAAGATGGAACTTCATCGCAATATTCCTTCATCAATGTCAGTAGAAGGTCATTATATTAAATTTATATACAATGGCCAACTGCAAACTTGTTTTAAGTGTGGGCGTACTGGTCACATGGCTGCTGCCTGCCAGGTGGAGGCATCAGAACGGATCAACATTTTTCGTGAACATGACTTTCCGCCATTAATAGAGGACAGTGTCTCAGGAAATGAACCCACTGTTGTACATACTGCAGTGCCAGGTGAGGTAGATGAAGTAACCCACAACTCTGTAAGTGAAACGTCTGTGGGAGTGAATCCCAGTGCGAATGAGGCCGGTGAAGGTAACTTAGATCAGGATGATAAAGGTAATGCAGAAAAGGAATGTGCAGACGACACTGCTCAGGACGATTTATCTGCTATCGTTCAACCTGGTGAGGGTGAGGTAAGTCTGGACAATATACATGTGGACGCCCATGACATTGGCGCTGACGCTGCGCTGAGCTGCGATGACGACGGCGGCGCTGACCTTGGTGAGGTGACGATGGAGAAAGTAACTGGTTGTCAACTGGATGTGGAGGATGACTCCATGGAGGATAGTGATGTAGAAATGCCTGTGAAGAGGGCAACTCCACCCTCTTCAGTATGGTCTGATAGAAAGGGTAAGGGTAGTGTGAAGGCTGGTTCTGTAACCAGTCATGTAAAGAAACGTAGGAGAAAATTAACTCGGAGTATTGATCTGGTACGTATGAAGGACTTAGCCGCTAAATTAAAAGTCTCTGAAAAAATTGAGCAGGTTGTTACCGTTGAAGTTCACCGTGACCAAGGCCAGGAAGAGTCACCGACACGTAGCGAGGGCACAGTACAAACAGTGAGTGGGGATCATGGTAATGAGAACAGTGATAAGGCATGGTGGGATCTTGTGGAACATGAACAGAGTCGTGACGCGAGTGCAAATATTAAACTTAGATTTCGGAAAGGGAAAGAAGACACTAAGTTAGTGTCAAGTGAGATTACGATGGATAAAGAGTAATTTTTGGTTTCTCTCAAATAACATTCGGGAAGCCTATTAATTTTAATTGTGCTACTTTGAACGTTAATGGGCTCAATTGTAGAAATAAACAGTTGCAGCTGTTATCATTGTTTAAATATCATAAATTGGATGTACTTTTAGTGCAAGAACACAATGTACAAGATGTTAAGAAACTTGATGTGTTGCTTGATTACTTTGAAGTATTAATAAATTCAACGAACTTGTTGAAGGGTGGTACAATGATATTGGTTGCTAAGCGAGCCCACATCAAGGTTCTTAATACTGAAATGGATGATAATGGTAATGTTTTATATGCAAGGATTTCTTTTTTTGACACCATCATTCCTCTGCTTAATGTGTATGCTCCCTCTGGCTCCCGCAGGAAGAAAGAGAGGGAGGAATTGTTCTCTAACGAGTTATTGTATTTTTTCAGAAATGATACACGTAAAATTATTTTTGGTGGCGACTTTAATTGTGTCACTTCTGTGAGAGATTGTAGCACTCAGACGAATGCATGTGTATCTCCTGCTTTAATTACACTCTTGAAGTGTATTGGTCTCAAGGATGCGAATAGCATTAACGGAGGTGTATATGAATACACATATGTTCGCCAGAATTATGGCTCTAGGCTTGACAGAATATATATGCACTCATTACATGATAAAATTAGTTCTTGCAGTACTGTTCCGGTCAGCTGTTCAGATCACTGTATGGTTGTGGTGAAGCTTGTTATTGACGATCAGGTTAAAGTGGGGACAGGGTCTTGGAAGCTAAATTGCAGTCTGTTGCAGAGTAGAGATGTAATTGATAATTTTCAGGTATTGTGGGAACACCTGGTTGCGAAAAAACATAAGTTCAGATGTATGTTGGAGTGGTGGGACATGTGTAAAGTTGCATGCAAAAGTTTCTTCGTGAAAGTGTCCAAAAGAAAGGCTGCTGAGAAATATGGTCTGTTAACCTTATTCCAACACAGACTAAAACAACTTTATGCAAAGGTCAATATGGGATTAGACAAGTATGAGGAAATTACCATTTTGAAAGACAGAATTAACAAATTGCGGGATGAAATAACTGAAGGAGTCAATGTTCGCCTCCAGATTAATGATAGGATGTATGGTGAAAAACTCTCTCCTTATTTGTTAAGTAAAGTCAAGAATAACAAGGGTACAGCTCTTGTGACTAGTATTAAAGCAGGTGATGGGACGGATATGACAAATACGGATGGGATTGTATGTTATGTTCGAGGTGAATTGGAGAAATTGTACAAAAAAGTGAACGTGGACCAAGGTATGCGGGAGCACTTCCTTGGAAAATGTACACGGGTTTTAAACCAAGATGACAACACGTCATTATTGGAAGATGTAGATAAGCAGGAAGTGTGGAGTGTGGTCAAGAGTTTAAAGAAAGGTAAATCACCTGGCTGTGATGGGTTCCCGGCGGAATTTTATTTCTATCTATGGGATGTCATTGGTAAAGACTTTGTACAAGTGGTGCAGTATAGCATACAGCATAGGAAGCTTAGCATGTCGCAATCTCATGGGATTATTAAGATGATACCTAAAACGGGTGATTTGCATATTCTAACGAACTGGAGGCCACTTTCCTTACTAAACCAGGATTATAAAATAGTATCGAAACTGCTGGCAAATAGACTTAAGATTGCAATGGAAAAAATTATATCAAAGGAACAGTTTTGTGGTGTGCCTGGAAGATCCATAATCAATTGTAATAATGTAATTAGGGATGTTGTGTATTATGTGTCTGAGAATAATGTTCCTTCCTCTATGATAAACCTCGACTGGTCGAAAGCCTTTGACCGTGTTGATGTTCAGTTTGTATTGGAAATATTGGATAGGGTAGGAGTTGCACAAGACTTTATTGATTGGGTCCGTATGCTTTATAAAGAGTGTCGGAGCAGCGTCTGTATCAATGGAGTCTTAAGTAAACCTTTTTTAGTTGAACGATCTGTACGTCAGGGATGTCCCCTTTCAATGATTTTGTATGTTATATTTCAAGAGCCACTGTACTTGGCAATAAAAGGCAATGACTTTATTGTTCCACCTTGTCTTCCTAATGCGATGACACTTCCTGTTGTTGGTTATGCAGACGATACAACTATTTTTGTGTCGACAGAAGACTCGGTGGTGAATGTTCAGAATGAGTTAGACAACTTTGAAAGAGCAACAGGTGCTGTAATTAACAAGAACAAAACGTGTATGATGGGGCTTGGCAGTTGGTGTAATAAAGTTCACTGGACAGGTTCATGGTTCAAGGTAGTGGAGTCAATTAAAGCTCTTGGGATTTGCTGGTGTAAAACATATGAAACGACATTGGCTACGAATTGGCAAGTACTATGTGGTAATATAATAGTTGCAACGAACATGTTGTCAAATAGGAAATTAACCCTGTTTCAGAAGGCTGTAATAATCAATTGCAAAATTTTGTCTAAAGTGTGGTATTTGTCTCACAGCTTTCCCATAGACAAGAAAAGTGCAATGGAGATTGACAAAACTATTTTTAGATATGTATGGTATGGTAGATACCAACCAATTAAACGGACTACTCTTTGTAAAGGTAAGAAAAACGGTGGAATAGGAATACTGAATGTGTACAATAAGTCATTGGCAATCTTATGTGTTACCTTTAGAAAGGAGATAATGCAGAGGAATAGTGTAAATGCGCTAGGACATTACTATTGTAAATTACGTGTCAGCTACTTGATACATATGCCAGAGTATACTGACCTTGCCTTTATTTCACCTCACTTTTATTCTTGTGCAATTGATGTTCTCAGGCGGATTTGTAATATTGAAGGTTTTTTAATGATGAACAGTAAACAAGTGTATGATGTTATACTACCAAATATAGTTCCTAGAGTAGAGGAGGCATATCCACTCTTCAGCTGGCAAGTAATATGGGCGAACCTTCATGTTAAATTTATTGCCCCAAAACAACGTGAGCTATTGTATCGCTATATTCATGAGACCCTCCCTACTAATGATAGGTTGTTGATGTTGGGCATTAAGGACAACAATAGGTGTGACCAATGTACTGAAATTGAAAATAATATGCATATATTTTATTTCTGTAAGCAGAAAGTTGTTCTTGTAAACTGGATTCGAGACACTCTTAAAGTTTTATGTGGACCAAGTATTAGAGTGGAGTTAATGAGGTTTTTAATGTTTCATATTGACATAAAATGCAAGAAAATTAAGAATACAATAATTATGTTACTTTCTGATTACATTTTTTGTGTTTGGATAGGAAGGCAGGAAGGTTACTCAGTAGACAAAATATTGAAGTTCTTGCGAGGCAGGATCAAGTATAACATTTGGGGTTTAAGGCTCATGCTCGGTGATGATATGGAAAATTTGTTTACTGAGAATTATATAAAATATATGTAAATGTAATAATCTCCCCTGTATTTTAATGTAAATTTATTCTCCAAATTTTGTAAATCGTTTAACGGAAAATAAGTATAACATTCAGGGGTTTTTAAAGATCATATTCTGTACTATTGGAAAACTTGTTCACTACGAATTGCAATGTATAATTGTCTTGTAAACCTTTTATATAATTTAATTTATACTTGTATTTCTTAAATAAAGATAAAAAAAAAAAAAAAAAAATACATTATCTACAGTTGTATAATTAACATAAATTTATTTACAGTTTATATTCAATTTTCAGTGTAGACAAAATTAGATTCAAACTTAATAAATAAATAATAATAAGGGAAATACAAAAAAGTATCAATCAGCATTTAAAACATTTTAAGCTATTCCATTTGACTTCGTTAAACAATATTTTGCCGCTTCTCTGTGGCAGTCAAAACACAGATTCCTCTCTGACTCGACCCATAAATAATTCTTAACATATTTCATTGACTAGTTACATAATATCACTTGAGTCGCTGAAGACCCGTTTACTGAGGCTTGAGATTGCTCCACTCTGAGCACATCAATGACTTAGGGCATGTTAGGCTTTACCTGAATCAGTAGTATCACTGAATTAGGCCATATGCGTTCACCTGAGTAGCCAGATACATTGATCTGGGGGTGCACATATTAAATCGGCATGCTTAATGAATCTGGGGGTATGTATAATAGTCTTGAATGAACATAGCGCATAATAATTCGAATCGTTAAAGTATAAAGAACGCGAGAGACTTGCCTTCACCTGAGCCAGAAGACCCGCTGACTTGGAGCAAATGGCATCATTTGCGAACACGGCAACTACCTCAGAAACGTGTGTGGAGGTAAGAGTTGTTTGTGGGTTTTTTACATCAAAATTAGAGACACGCGTAGAGGCACCTCATGGCAAATTAAGGCACATACAGGAGGTTATTACCGAGAGAAATGTTACAATAACTCGCTATAGAAGTGTATCGTGTGGGTTAGAAAGAGCACATTGTGCATGACTGATCTCCCGCATCGCTGAAGCTGTTGTGGATCAGTGATGTAAAACAACTATAAGGAATATGCGAGGTTGTGACCTTAGGCTCATTTAGGCGAGGTAAAGCTTGTGAGATCAGAACAAGCCCATGGATCAGTGTGTGGCTGTAATAACGACGGAGGAGTCGATCTATGGTCTATGAGCTCTTCAGGCGACTGGGTAAGAAAATCGTGGGGTGAGGGTGTCAGTAGATCATGAGTGGTTTGTGTCAAGATGTCATGTGATGCCTGCGACAGGATATCATTTGGAGGTTGTGTCAGGATTTCTTGTGAGGAATGTGAGAGGAAGATGTGTGAGTTTTGATTCATTAGAGTCTGTGAGGAATTTGAGCGGAGTAGGTCGAGGTCTGCAGCCAGGGAGCGCTGCGCCACGCTCCTCTGCACCTTGTCTGCCAACTTCTCCATGAGAGCTTTGCGTTGGGGCGATACCACTGGAGTTTCCTTGGGAGGCGGGGAGTCAGCGGGAGGCGTCTGAGGCGATGTTACTCTAGCAACAACTGCTGCCACCTTGCCATCACCTATCGACAGTGCAGAGGAAAGGGCGGCTAAACGCCGCTTCTCTTTCCGCCGTTCATTTTCCCGCCTGCTGCGTTCTGGGTCGTTCAGTCTTGCTGCTGCCCGCCGTAGCCGCCTGCGGCCATTTGAGAAGAAATTCTTGACAGTGAGATGATGGAGTCCCAACTCCGAGGCAATGTGCAGCACTAATCCGCGTGATGGCTTGTCTGTGACGCTGAAGATGGAGTCCAGAGCCCGTCTCTGTAGTGGACCGATCTTCCCTTGCCAGAACCTGTAAAATATTCGTGGATGAGGATATAAAGAGCACTTATTATTTAAGTTTTATTTGCTTTCATATCGTATGCTTTGTTTCCGTGTTGATGACAAAAAAATCTAGACCTCAACTAGGCTCTCTCTCTCTTAGATATATATATATATATATATATATATATATATATATATATATATATATAATATATATATATATATATTATATATATATATATTATCTATAATGACAGTGTCAGACCACGGAGGAAGAATTGAAACAGGAATTTCCTTAAGTACTTTCGAATATTAATACATCTTCAGAAGAATAATGAAACGATGATTATCATTCCTTCTGAAGATGTATTAATATACGAAAGTACTTAAGGAAATTCCTGTCTTAATCCTTCCTACGTGTCTGACACTGTCACATTGGTCATCACGTGT
>WNGS01005641.1:5143452-5171919 GCA_020271785.1 Procambarus virginalis
ACTTGCCCTACAGATGTATTTTAATGACATTCATCAGTGACAAATATAATCATACAATACAGTATTGGCCTACTAGAGCAAAATCCTCCAGTGCTTTGAATACCATTATATTTGTATCGACGTCTGCATGTAGTTGTCTTGTCTTTTAATCCATCTGTTTGGTTCATATGTATGTTCAGATTCTTGGATGTCGATTACAATTTGGTTACATCTGTTTTTAATTGACAAGCAGGCAGTTTGAAAGCTTTTTATCACTCCTAGCAGGAATGTATTTCAGAATTTTCTCTCTTTAGAAAAAAAGACATTATTGTACAGTATTGTCTTTACAGATCTAGTAAATTGAGTGTTTTACCATCCCACTTCTTGTCATTTTTTCTTGGTAAGGTCTAGCTACTGTGTTTCAGTCTCATTTATCCAGGGTTGAGAGGATTCTTTAGATGTAGGCAACAGTAAAATGTGTACTTGGATGAAAAAACGATTCTTCGCGGCGGGATCGTATTCCAGGGACCTGCCCGAAACGCTACGCGTACTAGTGGCTGTACAAGAATGTAACAACTCTTGTATATATCTCAAAAAAAAAAAAAAAAAAAAAAAAAAAAAAAAAAAAAAAAAATATAAATGTTATGCATTTCTGGTTTAGTAAAAAAAGTATCTAATAACATCCTCATAGTTTCCTACCTTGTGCTGAAGGAACTGTATCGTGTACTACCCACTTCCCCAGCATTAGTACTTAAGACATATCCTACCAGTATAATCACCTCTGTCAACTTACATGTAGTTATTTGTTGATAAAAAACTTTGCTACATGTTCCTGTTCAACTTACCTGATATATTAGATTAAGGACTGCCTGAAACGCTATGTGTGTTAGTGGCTTTTCAAGAATGTAAAATTACCAGTCTAATGTAATTTCACCAACCCATTGTACCTCTGGCAAATAAAACTTATTATTATTATTATTCCGAGGTGGAGGCAGACTCCATACACAGTTTCAAATGTAAATATGATAGAGCTCAATAAGCTCAGGAACCTGTACACCAGTAGATTACGGTTTGAAAGGCGGGACCATAGAACCGAAGCTCAAACCCCACAACACAACTAGGGGAGTACACAGCTACCTGTCCCCGACAACGGGGACTAGTAATAATACTAAAGTTACCCACACGAATTATCACACGCCTGTGCATTAAAAAAATGTGTATAAGCTGAGGTAAACTCTTATATAACTACTACTTTAATAATTAATATATTTACCCTTACTTGAGGATAAGCATCTTTCTAGTGGCCTCTGCGGGGACAGGAAGCCGGCAGCTTATCAAAGGTCCCCTCATTTGTCCTGATGATTTTATTGAGTTTGGATTTGAAATTCAGCAGCGTATACATTAGCAAATCACCATGGAAAGTTGTGCGAGGCTAATCGCAACCGCCTGATCCAACCTCGAAAAAAAGTCTTTATTTTTATATAGCTTCAGATGAATGAAAAACCATCTCCTGTTTTCTGTCCTACATCGTGGCTTGTCGAGCTTGAAGCTGTGGCTCCTTGTCAGCTTGTTAAAGGTCAAGACGTAAATGTCAAACTTTTAATTTTTAAGTCCAACGGCAAAAATCATCAAGGCGAATGGAGGGAGGGGACTTTCGATAAGCCGCTGGCTTCCTGTCCTCGTCGAGGCCCACTAACCGAGGCCACTAGTGTTAGTGGCCCTCAGGTAAATCAGGTATTCATTACATTTGGATACATTACAGTCTGGATTGATATCCTCCAACTGTTCCGTATTGTACAGGTCTTGGTGAGAAGAGCCCTGTCATGTCTGGGTTGAACAATGTTGTTTGTCCTGTGGCCTCAACCGTACCTGGTATTAGAGTTGACTTTGGTGATTTTTGTCCTGTGTTGAACTAATTTCTCCAAATCAGATGTCTTTCTGAAGGTGAGGTCCTATGCTTCGCTACATGAAACGAATTATGTACACTAAAATAATATATTACATATCATCTTAAATTAATTGTTAGTTTAATACTGACATTATTAGAGTTACATATTTTAAATGTGTTTTTAGTAGTGCATATATAGATTTAAAACAATAATTGTATTCTTAATTATTAACAAGAGTTCATAGTTAAGAGTACAATAATTATGATAAGATTTTAACTAAATCTCATCATTTTAGTTTAGTTCATTTATTATGCACCCCATACCTATCCTGTGGGCAGTATTGGAAAGGTTACAGAGGCACATAATGGCTCAGGAACTGAACCACACAATTTAGTTAAGCAAGTTACAATCTTGATGAGTTAGTTACACAATTCATGTACATCGTCACATCGTCAATGGCTCTAGATCGACCTCAAGTACAGTTTCTAAATTAAGCAATTGACATATTGGAGAGCTAGTGTCACAATTGATATGTTTGTCCTGCACACCGCCCCCCATCCAGTGGGCAGTGGTGGATAGGTTACAATCACATAGTTTACTACCTACAGTTAGCAACTGGGGATATTGGCTAAAATTTATGATAGCAGATCATTTTGAATTAATATTTACACATCTCTGGAACATTTTTTATAGAATTGTCTCTGAATTCACGTATCTTTTCGCATTCCATCAAAATGTATTTTGCCACGCTTATTGTTTTAATGAATGATGTTAATTGTTATTTTGTTAAATGCTACAATTTTATAAATTTAAAATAATAATTAAACTGCGAGGTATTATACATGATCATATAAAACAATCAAATTTGCAAATACTATTAAAAAACTACAGAGAAAATTGATTGGTTTTTACGGCTTATGATAGCCATGGGTCCATCATAAACTAATCTAAATATATGTTTTTTATCATTCCTTTATCTCGTTGTTTGTGTTGTAACAAAACCTGCCAGTTTAGACTGATCATGTTAGCTGGGGGACAAGACTAGCACCCATGAATGTATTCTCCTAGATACAGCCTTATTCTCCTAGAATACAGTCTGTATTCTCCTAAATACAGTCTGTATTCACCTGTATTCACTTTGCGGGGGTTGAGCTCGGCTCTTTCGGCCCCCTCACAACTGTCAATCAACTGACCCCCCCCCCCATAAAGCAGCCCATATCAGCTGTCTAACTCCCATGTACCTATTTACTTCTTGGGAACAATGGCATCAGGGTGAACGAAACTGTGCCCATTTGTTTTCGCCATCACTGGGTATCTTTTTTTTACCGGTATCGAGCCTCGGACCCCTAGGATTACGAATCCCGAGAGCTGTCCACCCAGCCGTCAGGCCCCCAATACCATGACCATGCTAGCAGGGGACCAAACTTTAGCAACCTGGAGTGTGACCTACAAGCTGTGAAAAGGCCTAGCACCATATACTATGTATGTCTACTCTGTGTATGTTATACTCTGTATCTTAGACTATGTTATGCCCTTATTCCTATTTGCTCATAGTTTATGTTTAAGCATATTTCTTATATGTTTCCTAATAGAAAATCATGTCTGAAAAATGCACAAGTGGAAGCAGCAGTAAAAAAAACAGCTAACCAACAACAAGAATAATCAGCGAACTTTTAACTTTAAAGAAAAGACGGTACTTATTTAACTGTATATATCTCTAAAAAAAATCTCAGTGGCAATATAATATAAATCTCAAAAATATCTCAAAAAAAATCTTTAAATATAAATCTCAAAAAATAATAAATCTCGGGTGCACCGCTCTTGGCTCATTGTAGCCTAGCATGGGACCTCGGCTTCAGAAAGACATAGCGAGAAAGTTCAAAATCCCTTCATGCAAACTGCACCTACTATCAAGAAGAAGAAGAAGAAAGTTCAACGCAGCGCCACGAGAATCATTCCGAGCTAAGTCAACTATCATACCGGGAACGGTTTGAGGGCTTCAGAATACAACACCGCAAACCCACACCACAAGGCTGATCTCATCGAACTTAAAAATACTGAACAATTGGAGGATGTTGATCCAGACAATTTCTTCAAAAGGTCAGATGTAACAAAACAAGGAGCAACGGGTTCAAGCTTCAATGTAGGACTGAAAAAGAAGATGCTCTCTCACCCACAGGGTTATAAACCTGGAACTGCCTACCCGCCGAAGCCGTAAATATCAGAACTGTTGATTTTAAAATCGCTGAAAAATGAATTTTTGTTGAATTTTAAAATCCAGCTGGAAAATCATCAGCAGAAATGGAGGAACCTTTGATCCGCCGGCTTACTGTCCTCGTCGAGCCACTAGAGATACAGTGCCCTTCGAGTATATTCAGCTAAATTCAAGTAAAATAAATCTTAAAGAAAATTAGAGCACATTGGAATTAGGGCAACCATTATATTTTGGTTACATAAAGGTAGCGAATTATTTTAACAAACAGTTTGTTTTAATTTAATTTAACATCTTAATAACATTTTGAAATTTGTAATAAAAATACAAATTCAACGTAAATTTGACAAATATTTATAAATATTTCATAAATATATCACGACTGTAACTTATATGTAGTATTAATAAGTGTCAATTTATTCTAGCCCATTTCATAGATCTGATTTTATATGCAAGGATTTTTGGCACGCAAATATTGCGTATACGTGTACCGACCGTGTCGGGGTGGTAGTGGACTTGGGAAAACCATGTGTAAGGGGGGTAGAAATAGCCTAAGCTACTCTATCCCTTTGAGATGTATTTCTTTCTTGTCTCAATAACCTACTTGAGCATGTATGGCCTCTGGGGCACCATCGCGCTGGTTATCGAGCCTCGGTAACTCTTAACTAGTCTAATTGCCCGAAACGCTGTTGCGTATTAGTGGCTTTAGGTATGTATTAGCTCTGTCTATAAATCCAACATTACGTATGTAACTCATCACCTATGTATGTACTTTTTTTCCTGAATAAAATTTGAATTTGAATTTGAATTAATACCTGTTGCTCATTCCGAGGATCAACGTCGCCGCGAGTTTGGCGGCGACGTTGAACCGTCGGAATAGTTTACTATAGTTTGATAGTTTATATAAATAAATACATAAATAAAACCCAGCAAATATGAGAAATATTGCCGGAGTAAAAGTGAACTTTTTCAAGAAAAAATTAGACGGTTTTCTGCAAGTAGTGTTGGACCACGCAGGTTGTAGTGGATATGTGGGCCTGCAAGACGCTGCCAGCAACAGTCTGTTGAACCAAGCTTCTTGTCCCCGACAATGAAGAATCAGGATATGCAAAGTCAACAATATCAAGAGCCTATTATTGTAAAACCTATTGTTGAGTATGCTCCCCCGGCACGGAACACCTACCTAAAAAGAAAGCAAGACTAGAAAAAGTCCAAAGTTATGCAACAAGGCTCTTTCCTGAGCTAAGGGGCCTGGGCTATAAAGAAAGACTGGAAGGAACCACGGGACACGGGAGACATCTGTCCACGAGGCTAACCATAGCCAGTGCTTCTTGCCCAGCTCCTGTGCCAGGTAAGTTACGGGCTCACCATAGCCCGTGCTACTTGGAACTTGTTCCGAGTAGCTGAATCTATAACAACAACGAACCACGGGAGACATCTCCCGTCACACAGGGTGCAGTCGCACCTCCACAGATCTCCAGTATCAGCTAATGATACTGGTAATGGCTCAAAAGGGCCACCACTTACGGGCTATTCATGCCCGTGCCACCTTTTGGGTGGCTTAATCTTCATCAATCAATCATGGAAGGACCTCTCTCTTCACTCACAGCACCGCTCCTGTGCCAGGTAAGTCCACTACGGGCTCACCATAGCCCGTGCTACTTGGAAATTGTTCCGAGTAGCTGAATCTATAACAACAACAACAACAGAACGGATTTCACTACACTGTTGTTTTAGATTCAGTTACACGGAACAAATAGTTCCAAGTAGCACGGGTTATGGTGAGCCCGTAGTGGACTTACCTGGTACAGGAGCCGAGTTGTAACTCCGGCTCCTGTAACTCTGGGATGGCAGAAAGAACTTTTTTCAGTCTAAGAGTCGTAAATAATTGGAACGGTATAGATGAAGTCGTGTAAGCCTATTCAATACACAACTTTAAATGTAAATATGATAAAAAAACGAGGTGAAAAGAATCACTGCATTGAACTAATGATGTTCAAAATGCAGGGCTGAAGAACAGACGCTCAACCCTTCAAGGTCAACTAGGTGAGTACAGCTTTGTTCTCAGTGACAAATCCTGAGCTGCTTGTGCAGATCAAACATTGTTATTTGCTTAGCTAAACGAACTAGAGGGTTCAGTTCTTGAACCGATTATGTGCCTCTGTAATCCTTTACACCACCGCCCACGGGATGGGTATGGGGTGCATAATAAAGAAAGAAATTGAATTGTGCAGATGATAAGCAAAGTTCTTAAAAGAGTTGGGCAATAAACTGTAATTAGGGAACATAAAGTCCATAAAGAGACAAGTTTCCTGTTCCAGCTTTATCTTGTTGTAGTAAATTCTAAACATTTTAGAAAATCGGAACAGTTAACCTGTATATAAAATGTATAACTTTTAATCAGCAGACAAAGCCAAATTTACATTCAATAAATCTACAAGTTATATGAAACTCAGTGGGACAATAAGTGGACTTAGAGTTTTGTTTAGTTTAAGTGTTAGAGGAATAGTCCCTGGAAGCCAATGTTGACACTGAGACAAACGTTTGGAGGCAAGACACGGCGGCTCACGCCAGGGACACGGACTTGGGAGAAGACACGCATACTGAGGCGTCACGGCACCTGCAACAATCAAGAAGATAATCACAGTGCACCTGTCTCAAAGACGAGGAACTGGACACTTACTTGTTTTAAGGCAGAGGACACGTACATTTACGTGCCAAAAGGAAGTTGACGTCACTGCACGTGTCTTAGAAACGACGACACTGGCGGACGAGCAAAAATGGTGAGTTTGACAGGCTGTCGACAAGGTGCAGGTACTGTATTTGTAAGAGCTCTAGTGCAATTTCCATACTATTCAGCAACACTCCTAGAATAACAGCTGGTTCTAGATGTTAGAGACCACAGTCTCCGTGGTGTAGTGGTAAGACACTCGCCTGGCGTTCCGCGAGCGCTTTGTCATGGGTTCGTATCCTGGCCGGGGAGGATTTACTGGGCGCAATTCCTTAACTGTAGCCTCTGTTTAACGCAACAGTAAAATGTGTACTTTGTTGTAACAACGATTCTTCGCGGCGGGGATCGTATTCCAGGGACCTGCCCGAAACGCTACGCATACTAGTGGCTGTACAAGAATGTAACAACTCTTGTATACATAAAAAAAAAAAAAAAAATCTGCCTCGTGGGTATCCATACAATAGCATTCTGGTGTTGAAGTCTGGGTATAATAATAATCATACACAGGTGTTTCAACAAAGCTTGTTTTATAATTATACAAACTTTATATATCATTAGGTTCGATTAGGTTGGTAAAGTTAGATTTAAAAATGTTAATGTGCCATATTCGGTATGTTTTTGTATTTATTTATATATACAAGAGTTCTTACATTCTTGTACAGCCACTAGCACACATAGCATTTCAGGCAGGGCCTTAATCCTTATATTCCCTGGAATATGACCTGCTAAATTGTTTAACAACCAGGTACCCATTTTACTGTTGGGTAAACAGAGGCTATAGTAAAGGATTTGCGCCCAGTAAATCCTCCCTGGCCAGGAAACGAACCCAGGTTAAAGCGCTTGCGAAATGTGAGGCGAGTGTCTTGCCACTATGCCGTAGCGAATGCCTCTTCTCTCTTCTGACTCTTAGGTAAATAAGATATGACTCTTCTCTGTAGAACTTTCAAATCCAGGGGTCCCATCACAATGGTTGTACTATTCAAATCACTTGTGCTGTCCTGTCTTGAGTACTGCTCAGTACTCGCTTTCCCCTTCAGAGCAGGAGAAATTGCTGAAATAGAGGGAGTACAGAGAACATATTGTGTTAACATATTACAGAGTCCCATTGTGTCGTGGGACATGAAGCCAGAGTTTATTCATACACGTCTGGCTTTAATCGAGGTTCCTCCCCCCCCCCCCTACCACCTAGTCCAAATTACTGACCCTGCCCAGGATGCAACCCCACAACAAGCTGACTAACTTCTGAGTACCTACTCTTTGCTAGGCGAGGTGCCTGACAGCTGAGTGGACAGCGCTTCAGATTCATAGTCCTGAGGTTCTGGGTTCGATCCCTGGTGGAGGCAGAGACAAATGGGCAAAAAGTTTCTTTCGCCCTGAAGCCCCCTGTTACCTAGCAGTAAATAGGTACCTGGGAGTTAGACAGCTGCTACAGGCTGCTTCCTGCGGGGTGTGTAACAAAAAGGAGGCCTAGTCCTCGACCAGGCCGCAGGGATGCTAAGCCCCTAAATCGTCTCAAGATAACCTCAAGATATGTGAACAGAGGCATTAGGTGAAAGGAAATGTGCCAAACCATTTCTCTCCCGCCCGAGATTTGAACCAGGAATTCTCGATTGTGCGTCGAGAACAAACCTGACTGTACTACCGGGACCCTCTATATAGCATACTGTACATAGACGCGATATAGTACCTAAATTTTTGGGATCGTCTCAAAGCCCTCTAAATGTACTCGCTAGAAAGGAGACAAGAGAGATATCAAATAATGTACACGTGGAAAATACTAAAGGGCCAGGTCTCAAATCTACACAGTAAAATAACAACAAACTGAAGTGAACAATATGGAAGAAAATGCAGATTAGAACCAATGAAGAGCAGGGGTGCCATAGACACAGAGAACACTATACTGTATAAAAATCAGAGGTCCACAATTGTTCAACATCCTCCCAGTTAGTATAAGAAATATTACCGGAACAACCGCGGACATCTTTAAGAAAAAAACTAGATGGTTTTCTTCAAGTAGTGCCGGACCAACCGGGCTGTGATGGATATGTGGGCCTGCGGGTCGCTCCAAGCAACAGCCTGTTGGAACAAGCTCTCGCAAGTCATTGGGGAGTAGAACTACTTTCAGAACCCCGTCCAGCAGGAATTGGTACATGGTGCCAAATAAATTAACTAAGCAAGCTCTTGATATGCACCTCATTGCATGGGAACCACTGAGCATTAACATTATATATTTTTGGACACGGTAACAGTGTGTAAGTGCACTTTAGTAGTGTTTTCATATTTAGTTGACCTTTTTTACCTGGTTCCCATGTGTCTGGAGACTAGAACCCAATCATCCATGTTTGGTGGCTCTTTCCTTGGAAACCACTGCCCATTAAATTTTTATATAATTATGTAAGGTAGCATGATACATTAGGTGTCAGTGACTTTTTCCATTGATTTCAAGATTCCTCTACAGGGTATTCCCTACACTGAATTATCCAATCCCATGACCAGCCTGAAAATCCCCATTTTTAGCCCCTTATCCTGCTGCACACACTACATTCATTCTTTAATATGCACCTTTTTGCTAATCAAAAAACTAGATTAGACAAGTAAAACGATTCCGTCATTCAAGGTAAATAAAAAGTTGTGATTGTTATTTGTCCCAAAAGGAGATGATGGTCACAATAATGTAGGTGAATAGCTTTAGTGTCCCCGCGGCCCGGTCCTCGACCAGGCCTCCACCCCCAGGAAGCAACCCGTGACAGCTGACTAACACAGCTACATTATTGTGACCCATCAGCTACATCTGAATATGATGACCAAACCACACATCAGACAGCGGGAAAATGACAGCATTTTGGTCCCTCCTGGACTGTATAGTTCAGGACTAACTGAAACATCGTTGTTTCTCCATATTTTGATGTGTGCTTTGGTCATCTTGTCACAAAATTTGGGTTATATATATATTGATTTTTGCTGGTATAAGAAAACATTACTCATTTAAAGCATTGTGCCTATGGAAAATCTAGTTCAAAGGTATGAATGCTTCTTTGGAATGCAACCCATTCATAAGTTGTGGACTGCTGTGCTTCTAAGTTTGGTGTCAAGAAGCTGACAAATGTTCTAAACTTTAGTACTGATCTCCAGACACCTTATATCGCCAATAATGGATATTTCTAGGTGTCTACCTCGGTGTCATCCTACAATTTAAGCACTCCATTTTCTCAAAGATAAGTCGGTCGTTTAATGCACATAACGAATACTATATAATTTCTACACGCACAGTTTCAAGGTAGTCATTGATAATTTAATCTAGCCTAGACAAACTTGCTGTAAAATCTAATATTCTTTTCATCATTAGGTACTGAGAAATTATTTGAGTAACTTTGTATCACCATTAGCTAACTGTTGAAGGATTCCAGTGAACAGTGACTGTACTTGCACAATAAATGATAATTTTCTCCTATTGAGATACTCCTCATACATTGGGTTTTACTCGACTTGACAAGAGTTACAGTAAGATTTATTTATATTGCATACTTATCATGTGCTTGCACCAATGTTTGAAAACAAAATAAATTCGGCTATAGAGCTATGGTATAAATAAAGGTAGTCTTTAAATTCAAATGTATTAAAATATTACCTGTACAGTACATGTCTATGGATGACGAAATGGTGTGCACTGNATATACATAAGTTTTACAAGGCAATATTACACTGCGGGGTTCACTCAAGTGTTGAAGTCTTTCATGTCTGTTTGTCTGTCGGATATCTTTTTCCGTATATTTGTATTAATAAATTTACTTCTAGGTGTTCCTCGACCCATTTTGTCTTCAACCCCTTCTGTCTTGTCGGTCTGTCTCCCTCTCTCTCTCTCTCTCTCTCTTATATTGTTGACTCCCCAACAGTGCTATAAAAATCTAAGCATTTTATTTTGCATCTTACATATCACTGGAATACAAATTACTTTCAGCAAAATATATGTTTGGTTTCGGACACAAATACAGTATCTTTGTTTTGAGGTTATCTTGAGGTTATCTTGAGATGATTTCGGGGCTTTTTAGTGTCCCCGCGGCCCGGTCCTCGACCAGGCCTCCACCCCCAGGAAGCAGCCCATGACAGCTGACTAACACCCAGGTACCTATTTTACTGCTAGGTAACAGGGGCATAGGGTGAAAGAAACTCTGCCCATTGTTTCTCGCCGGCGCCTGGAATCGAACCCAGGACCACAGGATCACAAGTCCAGCGTGCTGTCCGCTCGGCCGACCGGCTTCCTTTTATCTTTATTTCAGTAGCAAATAATTTTGATGATAATAAACCACGAAACGTTACTTGACACAAAATATTTTTAAATAGAATATTACAAATTAAAACAGAAATAGAGGGAAGAAAGATTATGAAAACATTTGCGAGCAAAAACCGCACGCTCTAGACGCCTCATCCTACAGTTTAGACCTATTGTCTTATGTATGACCCTCTGTCCTGCGTGACAGTGAATACTAGCATTATCCTCACTTTAATCAAACTATCAAAATCCTCAGATGTAATTAATTTTGTCAATAAAGATGTTAATAATAATAATTCATCTTCCAATCACAAGAACGGCCTGAAACTACGCCCCCAGCATCTGAAGCAGCCAATCGCTGGAGAGCTTCTTATGGCATCAATCACAGTTTAATCAATCGCCTAATTATACATTAAATTTCCGCGGGTATCTCTCGAATTCTTTTCAAATATATTTTCTGCTTTTCACAGTAATTTATCAATTCTTCCTTATTCACGTTTATCAATCGATTTTTTAAACTCGGCAATCGCATGAAAAGAACAAAATGCAAACAAAAATATTATATTCCTCTTCGTAAATTTGCTATTCACGAGTAAATTAAAATAGACGATGTTAAGCCGATACCTAATACCTCCTTGAGCACGGAGGTACTTAGTGCTCAAGTGGCACCTCAAAGGAGGCCTAAAGTCTCAATTGTATGCCAGTTGTCTACCTTTGAGATCGTCCTTTATTGTGAGTGTTCAGTAGTTCAATGGTTTGAGCTACGGGCACCTGACTGCTGGGTGGACAGCGCTTCGGATTCCTAGTCCTGAGGTTCTGGGTTCGATCCCCGGTGGAGGCGGAGACAAATGGGTAAAATGTTTCTTTCACCTTGATGCCCCTGTTACCTAGCAGTAAATAGGTACCTGGGAGTTAGTCAGCTGTCACGGGCTGCTTCCTGGGGGGGGATGTGTAACGAAAAGGAGGCCTGGTCGAGGACCGGGCCGCGGGGACGCTAAGCCCCCCGAAATCATCTCAAGATAACGGGCTACCGCTCTGCTGGTCTGTGGTTTGAGGCTCCTATGATCCGTGTGAATGAAATGTTATTATCATCCACGTTTATTATGGTAAGCAATTTACATAACTATAAACTTTGACCCCCTTAAGGTCTCGAACCTGTGCCGCCATGGTACCTACCATACCACCGACACTTCAGTACTATAACCACTCAGCCAGCGATGGCCAAGTGTTGAGAAGTCTTGAGACCCACATACATCTACCGCCCGGCAAAACTTCTGGCATATTTTGGCCACACTTACCTCATCCTAGGATCGCCTAGGACCTTACTTATCGGTCACTTACTTATTGGTCACTTACCAATACCTAGGATCTCACTGTCATATGGCCTGCTGCAACATGCCAGCACAGGACATTCTTTATCATGTTTATCTTTATCATGTTTACCAAGTAATACAACACAAAATCCGCCAAAATAAAGCAACAATAGAAGCGAAACGCACCTTTTATGATGATCCTGGTGTGGTCGCCGGTCCTGATGGCTTTGATGTTGGCCAGGCGAAGGTCCTTGCCGTCCTGCCGCCCACGCCTAGGCGAGAAGGGCGGCGGGGGTGGGAACACGTCGCCTTCCTCGACCTGCTGCATGCTCCCGCAGTGGGGTGGTACTGGGTGACGTTGAAGGACTTTGAGAGCGACCGGCCTCCTCCCACACGACTAGTGACCGCCTCGTGTCAGCGCCTGATTCTTACTGTGAGAAAGTTCTTCGCACTTGCCAATTCACTGTTACGCGACACTGATTATTAACCCGACACTTCCAAAAGCATTATTAATGCCTTCACTGGTACTTTCTTTCTTCAAGATTATAAGCACTTTTTTAATTATCTGCTTCCTGCCTTTCTTCAAACACTTAGATTATCTCTGCAGAGTGAAAAATAATTGAAAATTAGTTACATTTAATTCCATATTGCAGCACAAGCAGACATAATACAAAATAATTTAAAAAATGACATTGTTTCTAGACTTATTGGTAATTTGTTTAAATGATGACCCTTAACTTCTCTGTTCATAGAGTTGTTGTTGTTAAAGATTTAGCTACTCAGGACGAAATGTCTATGTAGCACGGGCTATGGTTAGCCCGTTCATAGAGAAGTATGTTCATACTGGTTGCCAGTTGTCTTCAGTCTTTTATTAATAACCCCGACACGGTCACGAGACAAGTTGCACACAGAAATCTCAGTAGCGTGAAGCATCACGCATCAGATTGATCCAAGTTCAGCAGAACTTCTGGTTTCAATTCTTTTGACCATGTCGTAGCTCAGTCGATTAAGGCAGCATCTGGGATGCTCTCGGACGTAGGTTCGAATCCTCGTCACGGCCTTTGTGGATTTGTTCAATTGCTTCGGGTCTCTTCATGAGGTCTATGTATGCTCTCCCAATAATTTGTGTCAACGATAGTTAGCTCATGACAGTATATTATTCTAGGAACTAGGTCCTTCCTTAAAGCTATACAAATTAATAAGAATTTGTTCTGATGAATAGTTGCCAATACAAAACTGATTATAATAATTCTTAGTGCGATTAACTAACTTACCGCTCTATTAGATGTGAATTTCTTCTATTTTTTTATTGATATATAAAAAACCAAAGTACAAAAACAGGGAACAAAATCAAAACAACATAGAAATACAAACAATAGGGCTTATACATGAAACAAAGCAAACACCATGAAACAAACATAAAATACATACAAGAGGTCACAGGAAAGCACACAGGACACAAGCAAAGAACCCCACAAGCATCATGGGACAGAGAATGTATACGATACACAACAAATAAATGACATAAGTACAATTACAAAAATGTACAAGAAAAGATACACAAAAATTACAACAAATGTACAGAAAGCCAACCACCCCTAGAACAGAAAATGGGAGTAAATGAATGAATTTCTTCTATGGTTGTACACTAGTTCACTCCCGCCACAACTATGGTGGTTTTTATACATATAGCTAATCTAAATCTAGAGGGTTTCCAACCTTTCCACACCTTGTATTTAAACTTCCTTTCTTGGGTTGGACGGTAGAGCGACGGTCTCGCTTCATAAAGGTCGGCGTTCAATCCCCGACCGTCCAAGTGGTTGGGGCACCATTCCTTCCCACCGTCCTATACCAAATCCTTATCCTGACCCCTTCCCAGTGCTATAGTCGTAATGGCTTGACGCTTTCTCCTCAAAGTTTCCTTCCCACGGACTCGGGTTCTTGAAAGTTTTTTGTTTTCCCAATTTCATATCTCAAGAAAATTTGAACTTAACTCCTACCTGGCATGATGTCCACATCCACACTTGAAGAGATATTTCAAAACCGAATGACATTATTTTGTCTTAAAGGAATCACTCATCCAGCAAATTCAATCAACTCTCTCAACTCTCTTTTCAAGCATTCATCACTGGCCACTTCTACTTTTCCAGAAATATGAATTTGTTAAGAAATACAAGTTAAGAATGAATATGTTGAATGGGGTAGCGGGTCTACAGGACAGGATAATAATAAATAATTGTGTCGGGGACAGGCAGCCAGTGACCGCTTATTATACGTTAGGCTTATATCGAGGTATAAAGTTGAACTACCAACCATCCACAGGCACGGGAGACATCTCCCGTCACGCAGGGTGCAGTCGCACCTCCACAGATCTCCAGTATCAGCTCTTCATACTGGTAAAGGCTCAAAAGAGCCACCACTTACGGGCTATTCATGCTCGTGCCACCTTTTGGGTGGCTTAATCTTCATCAATCACTCAACCATCCACAGGATGCAATTCCACTGCAAGATGATTAACTCCTGGGTACTTATTTACTGCTCGATAAACAGGGGCATTTTGGTGATGGGAAACACATCCAACCATTTCCGTACCGGGATTCGAAATCGGAATTCGCGATTATGAGTCGTGAACGAACCCGGGACCAAGGATTCAACTGTGACGTGGATGACTCGTTAGCAGGGAAAACACAGAAACCCCCAACTGGGTATTTGGAATTAAGGAACTAATTAATGTCACTTAAAGGAGGAATTACTCGCAGGAATCCAACTGCAGTCTGATCGATGTTATATGAGCTGTGTGTGTGGGGATGATTTTGAGCTAGGATAACCTCAGAATGATGTCGTAGTATACTGACGATACTAAATATATACAACGCCATGGAATGATTATATTCATTTTACTGCTAATTGTCTCATTGTTTTAATTTTGTGATATATATACTGTGTCTTGACAAAATATCATGTCTAATTCTTGGCTAAATGTCACTCACTTTATGCCTAAAATGTATTTTTAAATTGCAATACACCAATAGCCTAGCCAGTATTGAAATAATTTGTACTTTATACTGTATGTTGTTACCAATCACGTTTCTGATTCTCATAATGACAATGTTTATTTGTTTTTATTGTTATTACAACTTGTGTAATTAATGTATTGTACTTCTTATGCACACTTATGAACGCCACTTTCCCAATTACTGTATAAATATATAACATTTACGAATAAGGTCTTTCATTAATTGACATGCGAATCCCAGGTACTAACTCTATAGACTCTTAGTACTACCTCCTCGGTCCGAGAACCACTGGCTAAGAACCACTTTATCAAGATTATACAGTATATAATTATCTTGATAATGTGTTATACTATTATTATGACATGTAAACAGTTTATCCACATTCAACTGCCCAAACAAAACTCATTTAGGAGGATGGGTTGGTATAGCATGTACAGACGCGACATGCTCAGGCACAGATTTTAAAACAAGGATTTTCGAACGTGAAATATCTATCAAACATGAAAAATCAAGCCTGTTATTTAATATTGAATTAAAAACGATTATTGAGTAGACCGACAGAATACAGCCTAGGCCAAACATAACCCTGGTCAAATTTATGCACAATATTAAATTATATTTTTTGTCACTGTTATTGCCCCACTGTAGCTTACATCTTATCTCAATCCAATACAGTAACTTACTCTTTCTCCCAGTGATAACTGCCTCATTACGATTCCTCCCACCTTCCCAGGTACAATAACTTCTACTTCCCGCGGTACGATAACCCAATTCACTGATGAAGTCTGCGACCGCGGGGGAAAACGTTTTTCGTTTGGAAACATTTGCTATCCTACTCAATGTTTACATATTTCCTGCGCAAAATGAAAGAGGCGGAGAAGACTGAGAAGGAACAAAACGACGAAGATTATAATGATAAGCAGGCTCGTCGGGAGAGCAGGAAAAAAAAGTGTCGTTTCAACTCTGACCTTCTCCGACAATCTCTAATGGATGCCCTCTGTTGACGCCGTGGCTCTTGGTCCGTGACGTCACGAGTGGGTGCCTTGGACCACGCTGGCAAACACTGGTGCCAATAACCACCTTCAGTGCAGCGACCATCTTTAAGTTTTAATGATTCGTCTCTCCCTTTTTTCCCCCGCCCTTGGCCGTGGTCGCCGCCGCCGCCTTCCTCTCCATTGTAATCCTCACCGCTTTTTCTCCCCACAACTTCTCCACACCTTTTCTGTCGCTGTCTCCGTCTGTTTCACAGCTTCTTGCTACTCTTCACCCGCTACCTTCTCCTCTTCCACGGCCCCCCCCTCCCCCCACCTCGTGGAAGTTTGTTTTAAGACACAACAAATGTAGATGCAATGCGAATTGCCATTTGATTGCGAATTTTGCTAAGTGATTGCCAGAAACGCTATGCGTGCGAGTGGCTTTACAAGAATGTAAACTCAACTTATTTTCTATATTCTCTGTTAACTCCCAATGTAACTTCTTGTATATAAATAAATAAAATAAGATGTTAAAACATTAAACACTCGTTAAAAAGACATATACCCAAAAATCCCCCTTGATGTCACATTAGGTAGACGAGATACGCAGCCTAGAGGCTAACACATTAAAGTAGTTAACACATCAAAGTTAGCCTAGTAGGCTAACACATTAAAGTAGTTAACACACCAAAGTTAGCCCTAGTAGGCTAACACGTGCCCAACTAGGCCTACGGAACAAACATGACTCCTAACCTCGGGTCGTGGAGGTCACCGTCAGGAAGTCTGCTAACTTGGCCTACTCGCGCCTTTCGTCAAAACTACTATGCCAAGTTCCTTCCCAATTCCATCTTCATTAAACTTTCATGCACAGAGATGTGGTCAATGCGTCGGGTGTGCGTACGTCTGGCGTTAGTGAGCCCGGCGGACAGGTGGCGCAACGACCCGCCCCGTCAGGTCGCTCTCGGCCCTCTGACGGAGGCGTCGAGGGCGTCTTCCCGCCCGCTGGACGCTCCCTTGTAGTAGGCAACTCTCCCGGAGAGTTTGGGAACTCTCCCTCTCAAAACGTGGAATATATAAACGCTCTATTCTAACTAATTTATGCTAAATAATGTTATCGCCGGATAACATCCCAAAAAGACGCACAAACTTATGTCAGTACTTCAATTAAGAGAGAAAATCGTAATTAATTGCTCACAATATGGTATCATTGCCAGCATTCAAATATTTCAAAACGTGAGTTTTCTATGTTATCGAAAGACAATATGTAATTAAACATTTACTAAAATGTATCTGTAATTATAGATTTTATTTATTTGCAATGTGATTCAGTATATTTCGAACATTTAAATGTCACGTACGCGGACTGGTACAAGGTGTAGTGAATGTCAACGGGCAATGTCTTCTATTTATTACCATGGTTTAGCTGGCATGCGTGTTATTGCGTTTCCCTCTCCTTCCCCTTCACTCCCAATTGGGTCAGACTGGCCATATTTCAGGCGTGAGCTGTCATAAAAATCCTAGGAATATAGCAATTACAAAAAGTGTTGAATATTTCCCTTAACTGTTCACCTGAGGTACGCCCGGCAGCGTCTCGCCAATAGGCTACTGGCAACGATTTTGTTTACCTACGATTCTTCTCACAATATTTTATGAATTATAATAACCTATTATAGATAAACATACTGATGTGCTACTGTGTATTTCGGCTATCTTTCTGACTGGCTATCTTGAACCACACCAGAGTCTTCCCAGATTTCCAAGTCGCTACCACAACGTCTCAAAGGCGACCGATTAGTTGAGAGGATTGGTTGACTTGGTACCTCCGTTACACACTCACACTCCTACACTACCTGGTACCTCGGGTACAAGTCCCTCACAGTCCTACACTACCTGGTACCTCGGGTACAAGTCCTCACACTCCTACACTACCTGGTACCTCGGGTACAAGTCCTCACACTCCTACACTACCTGGTACCTCGGGTACAATTCCTCACACTCCTACACTACCTGGTACCTCCGTTACACACTCACACTCCTACACTACCTGGTACCTCAGGTACAAGTCCCTCACAGTCCTACACTACCTGGTACCTCAGGTACAATTCCTCACACTACTACACTACCTGGTACCTCGGGTACAATTCCTCACACTCCTACACTACCTGGTACCTCCGTTACACACTCACACTCCTACACTACCTGGTACCTCGGGTACAAGTCCTCACACTCCTACACTACCTCGTACCTCAGGTACAAGTCCTCACACTCCTACACTACCTGGTACCTCCGTTACACACTCACACTCCTACACTACCTGGTACCTCAGACACAAGTCCCTCACAGTCCTACACTACCTCAGGTACAAAAACGTTTCACTGTTGTTGGAAGCCTCACTTCATTTCGAGTTGTTTTACTTTCATTACTTGTAAAACAAGTATGAACAAACTTGAGCAATTTCAATATTGCAACGTGTTTCCGTTCCCACAATACCCGTGAATGCACAATTGAGTTGCAGATGTCTTGCAAGGTCAAGCACCACACTTCAGTATGCTCTATGCAAGACACAACTCCCAAGGTATCAATTGCTGAAGCTTAGGCTTTTGACAAGTCACCATATCTATATATATATACTATAGTTTAAGCATAGATGTCGAGATATAGTTCAATATATATATAGAGAGAGATGTTTAAGTATACATACGACATTAACAATACTATTTTAACACTAAACTTAATACCTCAAGTTGTTTAACTAACAGACAGACAGGAAGTCAGAAAAATAGAAGTATGTAGCCTAATAATCACAAACACTTAGATAATACTGATGAGGCAATTGTTTGAGTTAGGAAAACATTCAATACAGATACTGTTCTTGAAATATGTCTTCTCCCTCCCCTCCCAACACTTTGCACAGCAAGATAAGGTAAGTTTAGGGGGTTGGTAACTGTTAATCTCCTTGTTTGATGATTTCACTGGAGACAGTTAAGTCTGTTCCAGCTGTGTTTGGGTACACAGGATGAACAACCCAGTTTTCTTCCTGTTGGGAGTGTTGTACATGCTGCTATGGCGGTGTATTCACTCACAGGATGAGTGGCGCTGTCCAATACTGCCACTATGGCGGTGTGTCCACTCACAGGATGAGTGACGCTGCCCAATACTGCCACTATGGCGGTGTGTCCACTCACAGGATGAGTGACGCTGCCCAGTACTGTCACTATGGCCGTGTGTCCACTCACAGGATGAGTGGCGCTGCCCAATACTGTCATTATGGCGGTGTATCCACTCACAGGATGAGTGACGCTGCCCAATACTGTCACTATGGCGGTGTGTTCACTCACAGGATGAGTGGCGCTGCCCAATACTGTCACTATGGCGGTGTGTTCACTCACAGGATGAGTGACGCTGCCCAATACTGTCACTATGGCGGTGTGTCCACTCACAGGATGAGTGGCGCTGCCCAATACTGTCACTGGCGGTGTGTTCACTCACAGGATGAGTGACGCTGCCCAATACTGTCACTATGGCGGTGTGTTCACTCACAGGATGAATGAGTGACGCTACTCAATAAACTCGCTCTTCGGGTCAAAATTAAAAAGATATATAATAATATTCTTTAGGCCTAGAGCAGGAAGCCATTGTTGTAGGCACGTCCACTTGTCCTCAAGAAATACGTCAGAAAAAAATCGAACACGCGAGAACATAAATTATTGTTTTAATAATGAAATAAATGCTAACGTAATAAAATAAATGAACACAAATAAATTAATAAAGAATAGTAACAAAAAAATTAGCAAAAAACAAAAGAGCAAATAATACGAATTCCTTAGAAAAGCAAGAACCTCTCAAACAAAACAAGACACACAAGCGCATTATCGAGCCGGATATCGGCAGGAACTACCAGAATGCTATGACCAGTTGTACGGATGTAAATAACTAAATAAACTAACTGAATACGTTACAAATGATCGTGTGTATGAGCTGGAACACCTGACGAGCGCGAACCAGTGTCCTTGTCGCACCAGGGGTACACTAATTAGACACCTCTGGCCATCAAAGGAGGCTTACCTGCTGCCTCAGATGTCACCCCTACTGCTACTCTACTTGCGGATGTCACGAGTGAGGGCAGGCAGCGAGCCACCACCAACCTTCTCGACCTGGGTTCGATCCACCAGGCGGGACAGAAATTGTCATGAACGCTTCTTTTCACCTGATACCTCTGTTCACTAAGGAATAAATAGGTACCCGGGAGTTGGTCAACTGTTGTGGGTTGCATGCTGTGGTTGGGTTGCTAGGTCAACCTTGCAGAGGGGGAGGGGGGGTTGGAACTTTCTGTCCCCCGACAATACAAATTATTATCCAGAAATCCAAACTGTATCTCTGAAATGACTCTGACATTACATATACATGCAATACATACAGGAGAGGCTGTGGGGCTGGAGATGATATCCCTCCGTAGATAGCGAAGATGCTCAAACCCAGAGTATGTCGCCTGTCGATAACACAGACAGGAAACAGGTTGACAGCAGACAGGTCAAACAACCAACAAATAAGGTGACAGATAGACAGGGAGTGGTGAACTATTCAGCAGCTTCTCCAGGTTACGTATCACCAGAACATTTCCTGCTGTCGGTGATAGGAAGCCTGTACTTAGGTTTATCCAGGTCCACCTAGGCCCAATTACTGACCTTTTCCAGGATGCAGGCCACAACAGTTACCTGACTCCCCCAGTATCTATTTTATTGTTGTGTGAGCAGGTGCATTAGGTGAAAGGAAACGTGCACAACGGTTTCCGTCCTGACAGTGGACAGAACCCACGTCCCTTGACTGTAATGGTTCCGCGAGGAACTGGGGTTCCACGGGCCAATATCTGGGGGTTCCACGAGCCCATATCTAGGGTTCCACGAGCCCATATCTGGGGTTCCACGAGCCCATATCTGGGGGTTCCACGAGCCCATATCTAGGGTTCCACGAGCCCATATCTGGAGGTTCCACGAGCCCATATCTGGAGGTTCCACGAGCCCATATCTGGAGGTTCCACGAGCCCATATCTGGGGTTCCACGAGCCCATATCTGGGGGTTCCACGAGCCCATATCTGGAGGTTCCACGAGCCCATATCTGGGGGTTCCACGAGCCCATATCTGGGGGTTCCACGAGCCCATATCTGGAGGTTCCACGAGCCCATATCTGGGGGTTCCACGAGCCCATATCTGGAGGTTCCACGAGCCCATATCTGGGGGTTCCACGAGCCCATATCTGGGGGTTCCACGAGCCCATATCTGGGGGTTCCACGAGCCCATATCTGGAGGTTCCACGAGCCCATATCTGGAGGTTCCACGAGCCCATATCTGGAAGTTCCACGAGCCCATATCTGGAGGTTCCACGAGCCCATATCTGGAGGTTCCACGAGCCCATATCTGGGGGTTCCACGAGCCCATATCTGGAGGTTCCACGAGCCCATATCTGGAGGTTCCACGAGCCCATATCTAGAGGTTCCACGAGCCCATATCTGGGGCTTCCGCGATAACTTCCAAAAGCTATCAAAATAAGAGTACAATTTGCCATCTTTTTTTGTAATCGAGTACCCAAAATTACAATTATAATTGTAATTTTAACATAGCCTATTAATAATATTAAAGCAATGAAGCACTTTGAAAGTTTTCCTTTGTTAGATAATCGCGTAATATTTATTATTTAAGCGGCCAGATGATGCTTTTTAAAAGCAGCGATATATTAAAGGATATCAGTAATGGAGATAACAGAGGATATCACTAACGGGAATAATAAAGGATATCAGTAACGTGAATAACAGAGGATACCAATAATGGGAGATAATATAGGATATAAATAACGGGAGATAATAGAGGATATCAATAACGGGAGATAATGATTGGATGATACTAGCTACGACCGGTAGTTACAGTAGTTAGATTAAAAAGAACGGTTAAATACTATTTTCAAACTGCTATTAGAGAAATTTATTAACAGGAGGGAACAGTAACACCAGGAGGATACAGCAACAACAGGAGGATACAGCAACAACAGGAAGATACAGCAACAACAGGAGGATACAGCAACAACAGGAAGATACAGCAACAACAGGAGGATACAGCAACAACAGGAAGAATCTAATAACGAAAGAAGCCTAGCAACTGGAAGATAATATGATAAACCAACAGGACAAAACAGAAACGGTGCAAGTTTACAACGGTAGAACAGTGGATGTTATAAAGGAAATAACAACTATAACACATAATATCAGAAACAGTTGGGCAACAATTTAGGACATAAAGTCGAAGAAGAAAAGTTTACAATTATAGTAAGAGGCGACTGAGGGGAAAATTAAGAGGACAGGTAAACTACAGTGTAAACCAGGGAAACGAAAATTAACCTCACTTATCACCAGACACAGGAGTTACAGCCCCGCCCCTGTGCCAGGTAAGTCCACTACGGGATCACCATAGCCCGTGCTACTTGCAACTTTTGGTTCCCAGTAGCTGAATGTAAACCAACAACAACAATTAAGACATCTTGCAAACAACTACTATTCACACACTACACTGTTTACCTTCAGCAAACAGAAGCAAACGGCATTATAAGCCAGGCGTGTCCAGGCTACCGTTGGAGCAGGTAATGCTGTACTTTCAGTTAATTACAGCCATTGTGATTACACCTAGACTCTGTAACCAGGTGTACAGAGGTGCCAGTGGTGGCAACGGCAGACAGGTGTCAACAACAGGTGCTAAGACGGGTACACGCGCGCGAGGGAAGAGAGGCAGCGAGAATAGTGTGTGGGAGAGACAGCGGCAGCCAGAGTGGTGGGACCCGGCCCGCGAGAGGTGCCGTGCCTGACTGTTCAGGCGACCCGCTTGCTGCCAGACCTGCCTCTACCACCACCACCACTACCACCACTACCACCACCCACCCTACCTAATCAGTACCGACCTATCAGCGTCTACACTGGACCCCGCCTACTACCCTTGTTATATCTGTTCTGTTATAACAGTGGAGCCGAGCGGACAGCACGCTGGACTTGTGATCCTGTGGTCTCGGGTTCGATCCCAGGCGCCGGCGAGAAACAATTGGCAGAGTTTCTTTCGCCCTATGACCCTGTTACTTAGCAGTAAAATAGGTACCTGGGTGTTAGTCAGCTGTCACGGGCTGCTTCCTGGGGGTGAAGGCCTGGTCGAGGACCGGGCCGCGGGGACACTAAAGCCCCGAAATCATCTCAAGATAACCACCCTATGCCCCCTGTTAACTAGCAGTAAAATAGGTACCTGGGTGTTAGTCAGCTGTCACGGGCTGCTTCCTGGGGGTGGAGGCCTGGTCGAGGACCGGGCCGCGGGGACACTAAAGCCCCGAAATCATCTCAAGATAACAGCATTAGGATAATGCTCGAATTTCGCTGTAAAGTTGTGGATAGAGGTGGCTGTCACAGCTTTTTCCAATGTTGACCGCCGGTACAGGGTACGAGTATGTTGTTACAATTGGCTCATTTGCGTTTCTAGCTTCCACTTATGTCTCCTTGCCTTACTTTTAATTTAAAGAGGCTATCCTTGTCCATTTCCTCGGTATGTTGTAAGTTGTGATCATTTCCCCTCTGTTTCTTTTAGTGTTGGGAGATCTAGTTCCATTAGCCTATCCTCATAGCTTCACCCTCTTAGCTCTGGCACCAAATCTTGCTGTAAACCTCTCTACGTTTTCAATTCTAGATTTATGCCTCATAAGGTGCGGTCTCCATGCCGCACCTTACTGCATGTACCAGTATTTGTATAACAAATGCTGTTTAAATTGCCTTTATTTGGATTTCTGACTACTGTTGTCTAAAATGTGAGTGTCCCATGTGCTGCCAGTGTTACCGTGTTTATGTGTGCCTCTGATGATTGTTTTGTTCATATTATCACAAATTCAAAAGTGTTTGTTTACATTCTTAACGAAAGGTTTCTATAACATGTAGATCTCTTATATCTTCTCCCTGCTGACGAGTATGTCCAGTGGCTCAATATCCCAGAGTGACACCGGTTCCACGCCGAATTAACGCTAATATAACGTTGAATCAACATTGATGACGTTGATTCGACGTTGAATTGGCGTTGCTCTTGGATATTGTGCCCACTGTATGGGCGCTGTTAGGCTCATGCAGTTACGGATAGTCTCTCGTACCTCGCCCTTATATGCTCCGTCTCACTTCGTCCTTATGCTGATTCTTTCTTCAAAGTTCTGAATATTTCTCAAGAAGTAACGAGGCATGACGGGAGGCTCGCCTTCCAGGATGACATATTCTGAGTCTGTTCGTTCAGCTTGTGTTAGTTGCCTCAGGCAACTAACACAGTCCCAGTCCGCCTCATGCAGCCCTCACTCGTCCTCATGCGTTGCCTCATTTCAGTTTTATCAGGGAATCTTGTCAAATTTAAATCCTGTATATTATCTGTACTGTTGATTGCTTTCATAAAAGATATGGATTATCTTCAAGTTTAAAGGATATTTCACTTTCGCCTTGGGTAGTTCTTCCTCACTGTTCACACATTTTGGGTAGTTCACACTCTACAGAATGTATATGTATTCATTGATCAATACATACAAGGAGGAAATGTATATGTTTATCTCTCAGAATGTTTGGTAATATGTTTATTGTTTGTGATGTGTGTATATGTATGTATTAACACGATGTACTGAACGGGGTGAGAATAGCTTGAGCTACCTCATCCCTTTGTGTGTATTTTACATCAATAAACTTATTTAAATTTAAATTTCAATACATACAAGAGGTGTTACTAGGGTCGAAGCCCTTGACCTCACATCTAAGGTTGCGTCACGGGCCTCCGGTGATGGAGCTCCGGGACTTGTCTTCCCCCACTGCTTGTACTCATCTATTTGTGCTTGCGGGGGTTGAGCTCTGGCTCTTCGGTCCCGCCTCTCAACTGTCAATCAACTGGTGTACAGATTCCTGAGCCTACTGGGCTCTATCATATCTACATTTGAAACTGTGTATGGAGTCAGCCTCCACCACATCACTGCCTAATGCATTCCATCCGTTAACTACTCTGACACTGAAAAAGTTCTTTCTGACGTCCCTGTGGCTCAGTTTTCACCTGTGTCCCCTTGTTCGCTTACCACCAGTGTTAAACAGTTAACTTTATCTACCCTGTCAATTCCTCTGAGAATTTTGTAGGTAGTGAACATATCTCCCCCTTACTCTTCTGTCCTCCAGTGTCGTAAGGTGCATTTCTCGCAGCCTTTCCTCGTAACTCATGCCTCTTAGTTCTGGGACTAGCCTAGTGGCATACCTCTGAGTGACTCCAACTTGTGTGTACCCACCCACCTCCGACAGTACCATGCCTATACTGGCGCCAACATCTCCTCCCCCTCCCTCCCACGCAACCACAAGTGCCACTTCTCCCAAACGACATTACTTTAAAAAAGAGGGAATCAGAGAAAGGATGAGAATGAGGAGGGGAGGAAGAGGAGAAGTTAGAGAAGGAACTCCCCATACAACTCCAACACTGGTCCAACACTGGACGCTTCATTACCGAGGAGTGTGGCGCCGTCCGCTGTTGTTGTTGTTATAGATTCAGCAACTCGGAACAAGTTCCAAGTAGCACGGGCTATGGTGAGCCCGTAACTTACCTGGCACAGGAGCTGGGCAAGAAGCACGGGCTATGGTGAGCCCGTAACTTACCTGGCACAGGAGCTGGGCAAGAAGCACGGGCTATGGTTAGCCTCGTAGACAGGAGATGTCTCCCGTCCGCCGTCCGCCTCTCTCTCTCCTCTCATGCAACGCAATAACTAAGAGAGGTGCTTACTAACACCTCTTCTACCCGCCCCCTCCTCCTTCCCCGTCACTTAGCTTGTGTCTGCCTGACTCCCTCTTCGTGTGAGTCATTTTACTGTCCTGCCTTCTTCCTTCCCAACTCTGTACCATTGTTGTACTCTTTCTCTTTGTCCCTTCCTACATGATTGTCTGTCTCCTTCCTTCCTTCCTGATTGTCTCCCCCTTCCCTCGCATCAGGTAGTTCCCAAAGCATATTACAGCACCACAATTGTCCGTGATTGTTACCAACGCGTTAAAGTCATTATTTTGATATTTATTCAATATAATCACGTAATTTCAGATCATTTTAACCAGGGCACAATGTGCAGCTCCTAGCCTCTGATATGCTTACAAACACCAACAATAGATGTATTAAAAGCAATAATCAATAAACTAGCGTAACTGCGGTTATTCAGTTCATTAACTTTATTGCAGACAGTAAATCACAATAACAGGGCTGAAAATTGGGTGCCCAACCCACCCATCTCAAAATAAAGGAAGATTATTTTCAGAATAGTAGACTAGGTGTCTGACTTTATTGGTATCTCTCATTTATATAACAGTTATAATTCCGGTTGACGGGGGGGGGGCAGAAAGCCTATATTTTGGCTTATCCAGGTCCCCCCTCCCCCCCAGAGGTCAACCACTGAACTTCCCCATGTTGTTTGTTGTTCGAGATTCAGTTTCTGGGAACAAAACGTCCCAAGTAGCACGGGCTATGGCGAGCCCGTAGTGGACTTACCTGGCACAGGAGCGGGGCTGTAACTTGAACTTCCCCAGCTTATGTTAAGCTTATAAGGTCAGCTAAGTCTGATGTGAAAGAGTATTTCTACGGATAGACGAGTGGGTAAACACAAAATGGAGCAACTCTCAGTTGGACAAGGCCCAGCTGAGAACTTTCACACATACCCAAACAAGAAGGCCAAAGGACTCGTGTGATGTCCAAAATCGCGCCGATTTTGTCCAAACCACAACATGATCCCGGCACTAAAGGCGTCCTTGAATCAATCTCCTAGTATAGACAAAATAAACACATGTGGACCAGCATGAGACTGCACGACGACAGCTTCTCCAATTAAAAACGACAGGACGGCACGTGCGACGAAAACGAGGAGAGGAGAAAGAGAACGCCACGTCCAATCAGCGAGGTCTGAAGGCTGAAGGGAGGAGCGTCGGATGGTAAACAAAGCCGAGAAAAACGTCTCCTTGGCACCCGCCTCTCACCTGTCTGGCCGCGCGCTCCTAAACACAACAGGTGTGTGAGGGGCCCTGTTAGCCAGGATATGTACACCGCTCCTCCCTTGTACACTCACTCGGAGTTTACTTTACTCCTGGACTTGGCTCAGGAGTTAAGTATACATGCTGCTGGGTCAGTAAACTCGTGTGCTGGCCTAATAGCCCTCGAGACGTCCTTAGGGCTCAAGCCCACCACTAAGACAAGTTAGTGACGGAACAGTCGTTAAACTCAGAAGAGCTTCAGGACATCAGAAACTACACCAACTACATATCATGATAGAATCATGCTAACAATCACCATATATATAATATCTAGCATAAAATATTATGCAAAATTCTGAAAAATACAGTTCAAGTTCAAGTATGTTTATTGAGACAAGAAAAAAATACATCTCAAAGGGATAGAGTAGCTTAGGCTATTTCTACCCCCACCCCCACCCCTCTATTTCAAGTCCCTCAAGGGGCGCACAAATTCAGTGAGTAAAGATACACAAATCACAACACAAGAATCCCTAAAACAGATGCTCATCTTAATCAAAGTAATATGTAACTAGCTCAATATAAACGTAAATTGTTTACCTTAAGAGATATTTGTGATCCAGTTCTCATTATGCTAACAAAAGTATGTAGATATATACATTATTAACTATATATCCAGCTTATCAAGACGAACTTAGCTAAATGAATTTCGGGTTCAGTTCCTAGGTTCATTGTGCGCCACTGTAACCCATTCCACTACGCCCACATATTGGGTATGGGGTGCAGAATAAATTAACCAAACTCGAATTTAAAAGATAGATTTCTTCCTGCGGTGATGTTACCATAAGGATTGTAAGGATTGTTTACATGTTGGTGGTTTCAGTCCCCGATGTGGTGAATTGATCAGCGTGTAGGAGACATATCGACGTATGTGGCAGGGAGGGAGATAGAGGTAACAAGAGGCATTAAAAAGTCTGAGTTTTAGTGAAAATTTCCAAAGAAAACGGGCTCTCGCAATGGGGAGTGATGTTTGGGTGTTGATTTATTTATTTATTTAT
>WNGS01005641.1:5188050-5201442 GCA_020271785.1 Procambarus virginalis
CTTTGCTTTGCATACAGCGACTATTTTCTGTGGGTTGGAAGAAAACGCACCACGTGGGGGCTTAATTTATTATTAATTATATAAATAATTACTTAACATAATAATTACAAATTACAAAATTATTATATATAAATTACATTACTTACAAAGTAATTAATACGAAATTTACCACAAATTAAAATAATCATAAATGATTATTAATGAAGTTCTTGCATGAAGAAGCATAGGCTAATTATAACGACTAAATGGATAAATAAATACTGCCTCATAATGAATAGTGAATGGGCATAAAATTTTTACAGCAAATAATGGATAGCCGTTATCATGCTAATGTAATTCAATTGCCGTGAAATCTGTAATTAGACTGCGGTAATTCCAGTTCTTGGTATTCTTGGCTTATCACTTTGGGGGTTCCGTCGGAGCACCCCCAATCCCGTGAGGGCCAGCGGCGCGGAACCCCCACCCCGAAGGGCGAGCGGAAGCTGGCTGCAAAAGTGGGTACATGCCTTCTCGGTACCTTGGCCGTAAGCGTGCCCGTATGCCCGGAGAGGCCATTAAAAACAGTCAGTCTTACATGATCCTGACTGAAAAAGGTACCATTCCGGGCCTACTGGGCAGATGCTGCGAGGAGACGCAGCTCGCTTGGAGGGCCGTCGGAGTACCATCTTGACGAGCCGAGGAGCGGGGAGGCGGGAAGCCCCCGCCTGTGGACTGGGTGGAGTACATAGCGCCGGGTTTGTACTCCATGTAGGAAGCGCTTGTCGCCGCGGGAATGACTGGTCGTTCCCGTGTTTTTCTTCGTCGTAGTAGCCCGCCCTCACAGAGACCAGACCTGATGTCTGGCCCCAGGGCGGGTGTGGGAATGTGAACGCTGTCCTCTCCGAGGCCGACTCCCCAGGGTCGACCCCGTGTCGGCTGTTGTCACTGGTGAGCCCCGCGGGTGCTGAGTGGAGGTGTCCGCTTGGAAGCGGGTAGTTCGTCTCCCAGGATACCTCTCCCGGGGGCATGAGAGCCGTTTCCACCTTTCGGGCCACGCCGTGTGTTCCTCGATCATCACAGGATTTCCTCGTCCTCGTTCGATCGTGGATCTGGAATTATCAAAGCAGTAAGGGTGGGCAGGAGATGGTGTGCCGAGTTAACAAAAGGCAGAGGCCCAGTTACATAGGATCCGCACCATAATTTGACTGGCGGCTGCGAGTGTGGGCCAACTGTATGCGACACCTGTTGCGAAAGGCAGGAATGGTGGAAGTGGGTGAAGCCCCAAGCATAACTGAGTGGGGAGTAACTGAAAAGCCTAGCGTGGTACTGCCAGATACAATAAGTGCAACTCCTGGGACAAACGGACGCCTCCTCCGTCGTAACTAAGAGGAGTAAATGCCAGCGTCAAGTAACTAGTACGCACCGGCACGGCAGTTATTAATGAAATTATATTTTATAATTCATATAAATATTTTATACAAATTACAAATTATTAAATAAATTTAATAAATAATAATATATACAATAAGTAATATATAAATAAATAGAATACAGATTTAAATATAATAAACTTTTTAAAAATTAAAAAGTATTATAATACATGTTTTTATAGACACAATTTATATTAAGTAATATAAATTATAAGTCAATGTTAGGGCACAGTGCAGCCGGAGTACTGTGGGGGCGCCTAGGGCTGCATATAGTGTGGCGAAGTCCGACTCGCCAAGCAGCGGGGAGGTACCAAGGAACGCCAACAGGCCAAGGTATGAGGGTGTGAGGTGGCGTGGCACTGCAGAAACACTTACGCCCAACAAGACGAATGAGAACTGTAATGAAATTATATTAAGAATGGTTAGAAATTGCGTTCTTCCCTACTCTCGTGCAGATCCTCGTTTAGGACACTCCATCTGCAGCCTCGTCAGCTGTACCTAGCTGCAAGAAAGTGTTCGGCCAGGACATCAGGAGCTGGCAGAGCCCCAAGGGCATGCTCAGATGAACCACCACCAGCTGTGCCAACGGCTCCTGGATCGTCGTGTGGGACCCCAGCAGCTGGGCTTGAATATAAAGAATGACGAAGTGTAAAGAACGGCGGTCGTGTATAAATAGTTGGGTGACCGAGCATGCTCAGCTGCAACGCCACCAGCTGAGCCTACGCATCGGCTGGGACCTCAGCAGCTGGGCTCGTTCCCCTGGGGCGTGCTCAGCTACTCACCGCCAGCTGGCAATATATAATACAAGAATTAGAAATGAATAAAGAATGACAAAATGCAAGGAACAGCAAACGTACGTGAATAAAGAGGGAGGCTGACAAGCTCGGCTGCAACAGCACCAGCTGAGCCCTCCGGAGCATAAGATACGGTAATTAATTTACATACACATAAACAATGGATGTATATAAGGGCGTGCTCAGCTGGGCCTTCAGCTGCTGAGACACGGCAGCATATAAGCAATTATAGTAGTAATTAATAAATCATAATGACGAATAGCCTAACGGTTAAATAATTAACAAATTAATTTTTTTTACAATAACCGTAATGACTGGTTAATTAATTTCATTACTAGGGCACCCTCTGTTGGAAGACTGCCAGCTGAGCCTGTGGCTGCTGGAAAATCGGTTGTGGCCAGGTCAGCCGGGACTACAGCAGCCGCGCTTGGGCCCAAGGCATGCTCAGCTGGATCGCCACCAACTGTGCCATTAGCTGCGGGATCATCGGCTGGGACCACATCAGTCGGAACTCCCGCCGCTGAGCTTGGCCACCCGCTGTGCTATCAGCTGCTGGATCATCGGCTGGTACCACATCAGCCGGAACTACAGCAGCTGTGCATAGCCCCCCATGGGCAATCATAGCTGGAACACCACCAGCTGTGCCCTCAGCTGCTGAATCGTTGGCTGGTACCACCTCCGGCGTAACATCGGCAGCTGTGCTTGGCCCACAGGGGCATGCTCTGCTGTAACACCACCAGCCGCTGGATTGTCGGCTGGGACCACGTCAGCCGGAACGACAGCAGCTGAGCTTGTCCCCCAGGGGCATGTTCAGCTCGGAAACGCCACCAGCTGTGGCATCAGGTGCTGGAACATCGGCTGGTACCACAGCAGCTGGAACAACAGCAGCAGAGCTTGGCCCCCCGGGTTCGTGCACAGCTGGGACACCACCAGTGTGCCATGGGCGTGCTGGATCATCGGCTGGGACATCAGCCGGAACTACATCAGCTGTGCTTACACTGAGCTTTATTTTTTGCTCTGTATCTACTGTTACCCAATCTCCTAATTCTTATGTATTTAACCCAAACACCCTTATCATTGTGTTCATTGCTGTCTTCCTTTATGTGCTAGCCATTTGCTGTATTGTGCCTACCAAATTTTGTCAACTACCATTCAAGCTTTCATTGCAATCAATCTTAGCTACCTAAGTGCTTTATTATACTGTACCTACAATTTTCTCTCATCTTTTTTTTTCTTTTTTCTTTTCTTGCCATGTAACTGTTATCATTTCTTTTTTATAATTTTTGCTAGTATTTACCTACTAAAATTTTCTTAGATTAAGGACCTGCCCGAAACGCTGCGCGTACTAGTGGCTTTACAAGATTGTAATTACCATATTATATATTCTCACATTCCCAATGTACCTTCTTGTATATGAATAAATAAATAAATAAATAAATAAATAAATCAGACCAACTTAAGCTCCTTGATTCTGTTATCATCTCATCGCATGATTTTCCCAAGAAACTGACAGAGAAGACTGTACTGCCATCGTAATCCAGGAATTGCGTACCAAGTTGAATTACTCAATCGAAGCAAGTGACATCAAGTCAGCTTATAGAGTGGGTACGAAATCATCTGGTACAAATAACAGGAGGATTCGTGTGAAATTGGATAGCTGCTCCCGCAAGTCTGACCTATTTATTTATTTATTTATTTATTTATTTATTCATATACAAGAAGGTACATTGGGAATGTGAGAATATATAATATGGTAATTACAATCTTGTAAAGCCACTAGTACGCGCAGCGTTTCGGGCAGGTCCTTAATCTAAGAAAATTTTTAGTAGGTAAATACTAGCAAAAATTATAAAAAAGAATGATAACCGTTACATGGCAAGAAAAGAAAAAAAAAAAGATGAGAGAAAATTGTAGGTACAGTATAATAAAGCACTTAGGTAGCTAAGGTTGATTGCAATGAAAGCTTGAATGGTAGTTGACAAAATTTGGTAGGCACAATACAGCAAATGGCTAGCACATAAAGGAAGACAGCAATGAACACAATGATAAGGTTGTTTGGGTTAATACATAAGAATTAGGAGATTGGGTAACACTAGATACAGAGCAAAAAATAAAGCTCAGTGTAGGAAACTAAGAAGATGAAATTAAGTACTTTTTGGTTTTGTTTTTAAATAAGGCAAAAGTTTTACAGTTTTTCAATTCACTAGGGAGTGAGTTCCATAGACTAGGTCCCTTAATTTGCATAGAGTGTTTACACAGATTAAGTTTGACCCTGGGGATATCAAAGAGATATTTATTTCTGGTGTGGTGATAATGGGTCCTATTACATTTGTCCAGAGAGAGTTTCAGAGCATGGTTTGCATTTAAGAACAGGGTTTTGTAGATGTAGTTGACACAAGAGAATGTGTGGAGGGAGTTAATATTTAGCAAGTTTAGGGATTTAAACAAGGGAGCTGAGTGTTGTCTGAAAGCAGAGTTAGTTATTATTCTGATAGCAGATTTTTGCTGGGTGATGATGGGCTTAAGGTGGTTTGCAGTGGTAGACCCCCATGCACAGATACCATAATTAAGATAGGGGTAGATTAGAGCATAATAGAGAGAGAGGAGAGCAGAGTTAGGAACATAATATCTGATTTTGGAGAGTATACCAACTGTCTTAGAGACTTTCTTAGTTATGTGTTGAATGTGGGTGCTGAAGTTGAGTCTCTTGTCTAGGAATAGGCCAAGAAACTTGCCATCATTTTTATTACTGATGTTAATGTTGTCTATCTGTAGCTGAATTGCATTTGATGATTTGCTTCCAAATAAGATGTAGTAAGTCTTTTCGATGTTTAATGCTAGTTTGTTAGTTGACATCCATAAGTGATCTTTTTTTAATTCATTATTCACAACATTATTTAGTGTATGTGGGTTGAGGTCTGAATAGATAAGAGTAGTATCGTCAGCAAACAATATAGGTTTGAGAATATTAGAGACGTTAGGCAGATCGTTTATATATATAAGAAATAGAAGAGGTCCTAAGATACTGCCCTGTGGCACTCCAACGGTAATTGGTAGAGTGGAAGAAGTTGTTTCATTGATAGTTACATATTGGTGTCTGTCACTAAGATAGGATCGGATGTAGTCAAGGGCAAGGCCTCGGATTCCATAATGCTGGAGTTTAAGTAAGAGGTAGTTGTGATTAACAGTATCAAAGGCTTTTCTTAGGTCAATGAAGAGTCCAATCGGAAACTCATTTTTGTCAAGTGCTGAGTAGATTACGTCAAGGAGACTAATGATTGCATCGTTGGTTCTCTTTTGGGACCTGAAGCCAAACTGGCAGGGGCTGAGTATGTCGAATTTTACGAGGTAGGAATAGAGCTGTTTGTAAATAATTTTTTCAAATATTTTTGAATCACTGCTGCAGTCGCTAGGAAATCCAATGTTTATGTGAACGAATGTCTAACCAGGTTCAGACAAAATCTCTTATTTAAACTACGTGGAATCTGCAAAAGATCCCCTGCTATTAAACATTGTTTTGTGCGTGATGGTAAAATAATAGCTAGGAAGACTGACACTGGAAAAACTTATGTGATAACCACTGAAGCACACCTCACTTCTTTCCTGGATGACTGTGGGATATCAGCTGAATAACCAGAACATATTTTGTAGTCTCACATACAACCAAAGAGTACTTAAGCTCTGCCTTTCCTTTCCAAAGGTTTTTTATTTTTATTTTTATTTTTTGTTTGGCATCTTTGCCTGTTTTTTTACTCTTAATTATTTGGTCTTAGCTAATCCCCTCGTCACTAAACCTAGGGCTTTTCTATTACCCTGTTATATTTAAAGTAACTTGGTATTTGTTTCTTGTAATCATTTATTGGAATTAATTAATAGTATAATTGTTTATATAAGCATCTACCTCAGTATCTTAGTAAAATATTCCACACGAATATACTTTCACCCTGTTTATTTTTACACTTAGATTTATATTAGAGTAAATTTCAAGATTTAATAAGTTTTACATGTCATCTTTTTTTTCGGAATTATCTATTGAGTTCATTTTGTTTTCTTAGGTTCATACCAATTATAGGATTTTAATTAACCATTACTAAGCTAATTACCTTCAAGATCATTTTACTTTATGATATAGTCGCTGTATGCAAAGCAAACGGCAAAATTTCTGGGGGCAGAAGAAAACGTAATACCATATCTGTGACTAACCGTCCATGGTTGCGTGCGCATCACGCTGGGGCATTTAAGCGCGTCCAGGGGACTTGGCCACTCTTGCTGGCCGTCTCCCGGACGTTACACTACAAAACGTGTTTCCACACATCAGCGTTAAGGTCTATCTTTCACAAGCTGCGCCTAAAGGAGCATCACCTTGAGCGCCAAGTGCTCACGCAATTCTTCTCATATTCTTAAGTGTACAGAGGGGGAAGAGCCTCATTCAGCTTGGAGATATGAAGACTCACATGTTGGTGCACGGTAACGAGGAGGAGCTGGGAAGAGGTTCAGGCATCTTCGAAGTAGGTCCCCTTATATTTTTTACATTCGGCTGACAAAACCCACAAGCGTAGAGGACAAACCTCTCGAGTGTCCCTAGTGTGGGAAGAGCTTCAGTCTGCTTCGTCATATGACGACTCACAATTTAGTGCATCTCCTATTTTATTCCATTCGGCTGACATTCCCCACAAGTGTACAGCCCCCACAAGTGTAGATGACAAACCTCACGAGTGTCCCAAGTGCGCGAAGAGGTTAGTCTGCTTCGTCATATGGAGACTCACATTTTAGCGCATTCGGTTGACAAACCTCACTCGGTTGACAAACCTCACTCGGTTGACAAACCTCACTCGGTTGACAAACCTCACGAGTGTCCAGAGTGTGGTAAGAGTCTCCGTCGTCTTGGCCATCGGAAGAGACACTTGTTAAGGCATTCAGAGGAACGCCGTTTCGAGTGTGCAGAGTGTGGCTGGAGTTTTAAGAACGTGAAACTATATCTAACACACATGTTAATTCATTGGCGGTTTGCCCTCATGAGTGTCGAGAATGTGGGAAAGATTCAGGCGTCTTCGAAGTCTGAAGTCCGTGTGTTACTGCATTGTGTTCCGGAAGGCCACATTACTCAATGCCTTTAACCTATCTGATCAGTATGCCAGTGCAGCATTTGATGCAACTAGGGAGAATGTCATGGCACATAGCGAAGGAGCCTAGTGCCAGTTACCCTATGCAATGTTGGGGTACGCACAAAGAAGGGCTTATTTCTTATACAGTCATTATGTCTGGCTATGTGTTTTCATTTTTCCCGTTTATTTTTCCCCTCATTTATTTATCCATGCTGATCATTTATCTATGATATTTTGCTCCTCATTTGGCCTGCCCGCCCGCGGGCGGGCCTAGCTGCTGTTTCCGGCTGAAGTAGTCCCTGCCAAAGGTCCAGCAGCTAATGGCCCGGCTGCCCTCAGGCCAGGCCCAGCTACTGATGTCTTGGCTGACGTGGATACGCTGCCGATGACCCGGCAGCTGATAGGCCGGCAGACGGTGTGCCGGCTGAACATGCCCCTGGGGGCCAAGCCCAGCCGCCGATGTCAGGCTGATGTGGTCCCGGCCGTCGGTCCAGCAGTCGTTGGCCCAGCTGGTGGTGTGCCAGCCGAGCATGCTCCCTGGGGGCCAAGCACAGCTGCTGTTGTTCCGGCTGATGTGGTACCAGCCGATGTCCCAGCAGTTGATGGCACAGCCGGTGGTGTTCCAGCTGAGCATGCCCTGGGGGCCAAGCACTCCTGCTGTTCCAGCTGAGGTGGTCCCAGCCGAGGTTCCAGCAGCCGACGGCACAGCTGGCGGTGTTCCAGCTGAGTGTGACCCTGGGGGCCAAGCACGGCTGCTGTTGTACCAGCTGATGTGGTCCCAGGCGATGTTCCAGCCGCTGACGGCCCAACTGGCGGTGTTCCTGCCGAGCATGCCCCCGGGGCCATGCACAGCTGCTGTTGTTCCGGCGGAGGTGGTCCCAGCCGATGGTCCAGCAGCTGAGGGGCAGCTGGGGGCGTTCTATTATTAATTGTTATTTTCTCTCTTAATTTGTTATATTATTTATTTTATTATTTATTTCTTAAAATTTTTTAGTATTTTATTGTATTTATTTCCCTTCGTTGGTCTCCGGAGTGGACAGTGTTCACATTACTATTTATATTTGTTATTTCCTATTGCTTACCTTACTTTCCCAGCCGACGATCCAGCAGTGGTGGCACAGCCGGAGGCCCGGAGGAAGCCGGAGAGCTTCCTGGCATTACGTTGGTACTGAATGATTATGTTAGGTTGGGCTGACCTAACCTAAACTACACTAACCTAACCTAACCTAACTTAACCAAACCAACCCGAACCTAACCTAACTGGCGCTTGGTTCGTCATGTTTATTTGGCGTCGCCAGCTCTTTATTTCGTCTAATTTTTTAATAAAAATATATTTTTCCAGATTAGAATTCCGGAGCAGCTGGCCTTTCTCCATTATCCTAAGGTACAGCCCTGCCCGTGTTCCCCTCCACGCCAGCGTGTGCTGCGCGCTGTTGTAGTTGGGATTGTCCCCGGTGCCCGGCGTGTACCCAGCGCCTGTCCCGGCTGCTGATGTTCCGGCGGAAGTGGTTCCCGCCGATGGTCCAGCAGCCGAGGGCTGGCATGCTGAGCTAGCCCCTGGGGGCACAGCACAGCTGCTGTTGTTCCGGCTGATGTGGTGCCAGCCGATGATCCAGCAACTGTTGGCACAGCAGGTGGTGAGCCAAGCTGAGCATGCCCCTGGGGGCCGTGCACAGCTGCTGTTGTTCCGGCTGATGTGGTCCCAGCCGATGATCCAGCAGCTGTTGGCACAGCTGGTGGTGATCCAAGCTGAGCATGCCCCTGGGGGCCGAGCACAGCTGCTGTTGTTCCGGCGGGTGTGGCCCCGGGTGATGTCTAGCAGCTGAGGGCACAGCTGGCGGTGTTCCAGCTGTGCATGCCCCTGGGGGGCTAAGCACAGCTGCTGTAGTTCCGGCTGATGTGGTACCAGCCGATGATCCAGCAGCGGATGTCATAGCTGGGGGTGTTCCAGCTGAGCATGCCCTGGGGGCCGAGCACAGCTGCTGTTGTTCCGGCGGGTGTGGTACCGGGCGATGTCTAGCAGCTGAGGGCACAGCTGGCGGTGTTCCAGCTGTGCATGCCCCTGGGGGGCTAAGCACAGCTGCTGTAGTTCCGGCTGATGTGGTACCGGCCGATGATCCAGCAGCTGATGTCATAGCTGGTGGTTTTCCAGCTGTGCTCGACCCCGGGGGCCAAGCACAGCTGCTGTTGTTCCGGCTGATGTGGTACCAGCCGATGTCCCAGCAGTTGATGGCACAGACGGTGCTGTTCCGCGCTGAGCATGCCCCTGGGGGCCAAGCACAGCTGCTGTTCCGCCTGAGGTGGTCCCAGCCGATGACCCGGCAGCTGACGGCACAGCTGGTGGGGTTCCAGCTGAGCGTGACCCAGGGGGCCAAGCACGGTTGCTGTTGTACCAGCTGATGTGGTCCCAGCCGATGTCCCAGCAGCGGACAGCCCAAATGGCGGTGTTCCTGCTGAGCATGCCCCTGGGGGCCAAGCACAGCTGCTGTTGTACCAGCGGAGGAGGGCCCAGCCGAGGGTCCAGCAGCTGAGGGCGCAGCGGGGGGCGTTCTATTATTCCTTGTTATTTTTTCTTTATATTGTTACATTATTTACTTTATTATTTCTTTTAAGTTTATATTTTATGGTATTTTAATTCCTTTTGTTGGTCTCCAGAGTGGACAGCGTTCACGTTACCATTTATATTATTTGGTATTTCCTATTGCTTACCTTACTTTCCCAGCCGACGATCGATCCAGCAGCTGTTGGCACAGCTGGAGGGCAGGAGGAAGCCGGAGAGCTTCCTGGCATTACGTTGGTACTGAATAAATGTTAGGTTGGGCTGACTTAACCTAAACTACCCTAACCTAACCTAACCTAACCTAACTTAACCAAACCAATCCTAACCTAACTGACGCTTGGTTCGTCTTTATTTGCCGTCACCAGCTATTCATTTCGTCGCATTTTTAATAAAAATTTTTTTTTCGGATTAGAATTATGCTGGAGCAGCCGGCCCATCTACATTATCCTAAGATATAGTCCTGTCGTGTTCCCCTCCATGCCCGCGTGCGCGGCGCCCTGTTGTAGTTAGGATTGTCCCAGGTGCCCGGCGTGTACCCGGCGCCTGTCCCGGCTGCCGATGTTCCGGCGGAAGTGGTTCCCGCCGATGATCCAGCAGCCGAAGGCTGAGCATGCTGAGCATGCCCCTGGGGGACAAGCACAGCTGCTGTTGTTCCGGCTGATGTGGCGCCAGCCGATGATCCTGCACTCTGACGCACAGCTGGTGGTGTGCCAAGCTGAGCATGCCCCTGGGGGCCGAGCACAGCTGCTGCTGTTCCGGCTGATGTGGTCTCAGCCGATGCCAGCAACTGTTGGCGCAGCTGGTGGTATTCCAAGCCGAGCATGACCCTGGGGGCCGAGCACAGCTGCTGTTGTTCCGGCGGATGTGGTCCCAGCCGATGTCTAGCAGCTGTGGGCACAGCTGGTGGTGTTCCAGCTGTGCATGACCCTGGGGGCTAAGCACAGCTGCTGTAGTTCCGGCTGATGTGGTACCGCCAGCTGACGGCACAGCTGGCGGTGTTCCAGCCGAGCGTGCCCCCGGGGCCAAGCACAGCTGCTGATGCTCCGGCGGAGGTGGTCCCAGCCGATGGTTCAGCAGCCGAGGGCACAGCTGGTGGTGTCCTATTATTAATCTTATTTTCCCCATTTTAGTTCTTGTTATAATTTTATTTATTATTTATTTCTTTAATTTTATAATTTTATTGTATTTGTTCTAGTTCCCAGCCGACGATCTAGCAGCTGAAGGCTCAGCTGGTGAAGTTCCGAGCTGAGCATGACACTGGGGGCCAAGTACAGCTGCTGCTGTTCCGGCTGATGTGTTCCCAGCCGATGATCCAGCAGCTGTCGGCACAGCTGGCGGTGGGCCAGCTGAGCATGCCCTGGGGGCCAAGCACAGCTGCTGTTGTTCCGGCTAATGTGGTCCCAGCCGATGATCCAGCATGCCGCTGGCACACCTGGTGGTGTTTATTATCAGTCCCGGCTGATGTGGTCCCAGCCGATGATCCAGCAGCTGGCGGTGTGCCAGCCGAGCATGCCCTGGGGGACAAGCACAGCTGCTGTTGTCCCGGCTGACGAGGTCCCAGCCGATGATCCAGCACGCCGATGGCACACCTGGTGGTGCCACAGCTGTGCACGACCCCGGGGGCCAAGCACTGCTGCTGTTGTTCGGCTACTGTGGTACCAGCCGATGATCCAGCACCTGATGCCACAGCTGGTGGCATTTCAGAGCTGAGCATGGCCCTGGCGGCCAAGCACAGCTGCTGTTGTTCCGGCGGAGGTGGTCCCAGCCGATGATCCAGCAGCTGATGGCACAGCTGGTGGTGTTACAGCAGGGCATGCCCCTGGGGGCCAAGCAGAGCTGCCGATGCTGCGGCGGAGGTGGTCCCAGCCGACGCTCCAGCAGCTGAGGGCACAGCTGATGGTGTTCCAGCTATGAATGCCTCTGAGGGGCTCAGCTGACCATCGCTGCCTGATGTCATGCCGTGAGCCGCAGCTGTGATGATCCAGTGTAGTCCCATGTAAGCACAGCGATGATCCCAGCACCGCCCATGGCACACCTGGTGGTGTCCAGCTGTGCACGTCCCGGGGGCCAAGCTCTGCTGCTGTTGTTCCGGCTGCTATGGTACCAGCCGATGTTCCAGCACCTGATGCCCCTGAGGGGCTAAGCACAGCTGATGTAGTTCCGGCTGATGTCCCAGCCGATGATCCAGCACGCCCATGGCACACCTGGTGGTGTCCCAGCTGTGCACGAACCCGGGGGCCAAGCTCTGCTGCTGTTGTTCCGGCTGCTGTGGTACCAGCCGATGTTCCAGCACCTGATGCCACAGCTGGTGGCGTTTCCGAGCTGATCATGCCCCTGGGGGACAAGCTCAGCTGCTGTCGTTCCGGCTGACGTGGTCCCAGCCGACAATCCAGCGGCTGGTGGTGTTACAGCAGAGCATGCCCTGTGGGCCAAGCACAGCTGCCGATGTTACGCCGGGGGTGGTACCAGCCAACGATTCAGCAGCTGAGGGCACAGCTGGGGTGTTCCAGCTATGATTGCCCATGGGGGGCTATGCACAGCTGCTGTAGTTCCGGCTGATGTGGTACCAGATGATCCAGCAGCAGCTGATAGCACAGCGGGTGGCCAAGCTCAGCGGCGGGAGTTCCGACTGATGTGGTCCCAGCCGATGATCCGCAGCTAATGGCACAGTTGGCGGCGATCCAGCTGAGCATGCCTTTGGGCCCAAGCGCGGCTGCTGTAGTCCCGGCTGACCTGGCCACACCGATGTTCCAGCAGCCACAGGCTCAGCTGGCAGTCTTCCAACAGAGGGTGCCCTAGTAATGAAATTAATTAACCAGTCATTACGGTTATTGTAAAAAAAATTAATTTGTTAATTATTTAACCGTTAGGCTTATTCGTCATTATGATTTATTAATTACTACTATAATTGCTTATATGCTGCCGTGTCTCAGCAGCTGAAGGCCCAGCTGAGCACGCCCTTATATACATCCATTGTTTATGTGTATGTAAATTAATTACCGTATCTTATGCTCCGGAGGCTCAGCTGGTGCTGTTGCAGCCGAGCTTGTCAGCCTCCCTCTTTATTCACGTACGTTTGCTGTTCCTTGCATTTTGTCATTCTTTATTCATTTCTAATTCTTGTATTATATATTGCCAGCTGGCGGTGAGTAGCTGAGCACGCCCCGGGGAACGAGCCCAGCTGCTGAGGTCCAGCCGATGCGTAGGCTCAGCTGGGCGTTGCAGCTGAGCATGCTCGGTCACCAACTATTTATACACGACCGCCGTTCTTTACACTTCGTCATTCTTTATATTCAAGCCCAGCTGCTGGGGTCCCACACGACGATCCAGGAGCCGTTGGCACGCTGGTGGTGGTTCATCTGAGCATGCCCTTGGGGCTCTGCCAGCTCCTGATGTCCTGGCCGAACACTTTCTTGCAGCTAGGTACAGCTGACGAGGCTGCAGATGGAGTGTCCTAAACGAGGATCTGCACGAGAGTAGGGAAGAACGCAATTTCTACCATTCTTAATATAATTCATTACAGT
>WNGS01005641.1:5233293-5248921 GCA_020271785.1 Procambarus virginalis
ATATATATATATATATATATATATATATATATATAATACATATATATATATATAGATATATATAGATATATATATATATATCATATATATATATATCCAATTTCCTTAAAATTTTTGTAGTACATTTAATATTATTATGTTATTAATATGTTATTATAGATTACTTAATGTTTAATGTAAGATTTCAGATATATTTTAATCCTATACTAATTTATATTGTAGGATAAGAAATCAACCTGTGTTTGTCCCGCCATAAACGTTTCAGAAAGAAACAATTTAGTTTAAATCCAATGGCCAGTTCAGCTTTAACTTCCTTTGTAACGAATCGTTTGTAATCTTTTGTAAAACTCTTGAGAAACATATTTTAATAAATGACAGTAGCACCTTGGGGGGAATAAGAGGTTGTGGAGGAAGAGAAGAAGAGTGGAGGAGTGTTTGTGAAGGAACGACGTCATCTTGGAAGAAGGTCGTGATTAATGGACCCTGGTGAAGATATCTCGGCTGTAGTGAAGATATCTCGCCTGTGGTTTTTGGCGCAACCGTTCGCTCCAATTTACCCCAGGAGGCGTAGTGTAAAGTTGCTGGTTTGGTAGGCCGACAAATGTGCACTAGCCCCCCATGGGCTGGCAACCAGGTCGACAGACGTACTTAAACCCCATGACTGGTAGGTCGAACGGATGTACACGTTCCCGTTGGGCTGGTTGGTCGACGGATGTACACGTACCCTTTGGGCTGGTAGGTCAACAGATGTACACGTTCCCTTGGGCTGTGTAGTCAACAGATGTACACGTTCCCTTGGGCTGGTAGGTCGAGGATGTACACGTTCCCTTGGGCTGTGTACATCTGTCGACTAGTGGACTAGACGGCAATCGTTGTCGTGGCGAGGGAGAGAACGGCAAGGCAAGACTTTATAACAGGTTCAAAAACACGACAGTGTCCAGACCAGATGGAGGTGTCGTGGCTCCTGTTTATCCCTGAAGGTCGTAGATCGTGTTCCCCAGACGTGGTCAAATGTCGTTTACGTATTTATGGTAATCGGCCACCTGTCGCTTTTCTGGAAATCAGATGACTTGAGCGTTGTCAGATTTTGTCAAAAGTACGATACTTCCGCAAAAAAAAAAACACAGTAGTTTTTGGGTCATTCCTCAGGTTCTGAGATGGGTTGCATAGAGTGTGGGGCGTTGATATACAACTAGCCGACAAGGCCACGGGACGAACAACACACAGTCGACCAATATTCACTCCTTTGATCATTTACAGAGCAATATTGCCGCCGTAGGACACAACACGCCACGGACGAGACTAGAGACACGATTTCGACTTGCCCTTCAACCAATCGGAAAACCATTATGTCGATCTACCTTTTTGGTTTCCACCCCAACTTGACTGAGTATGTTTTATCGTATGGGTTTGGGTTATATAGATGGAGTTCGCTACTCCTTCCCCCGTGCTCTATGTCGGTTTATCAGTCACACACACTCCATTAGCTCAATGTTCACCCGTATTTCCTCGATTCAGTAAGTAATGTTCGTCTCGTATCTCCCTTCCTCTTCATCCTCTCCGGTATTGTTCTCTGGTATTGACACTTCAACCTGGTCCTCCTCCTCCTCCTGTCCACCCACTCCACCTGTTGCTCCTCCCCAATCTTGTGGTTACTTTCACTGTCAGTGTACTGCAAGATTTCTAATGTTTCCTTGGCTTGTGAATTTTGGGTATGTACATCTTGTCTAGCTTCCAACACACTGTCGTGTGCTGTTGTGTGTGTGTGTGGTGTGTGGTGTGTGTGTGTGTGATGTGTGTGGTGTGGTGTGTGTGGTGTGTGGTTTGTGGTGTTACGCACCTAGGTGTACTTGCGGGGGTGAGCTCCTGCTCTTTGTCCCGCCTCTCAAAATCAAGTCAAACTGGTGTACAGATTCCTGTGCCTACTGGGCTTTATCATATCCACAGGGGTTTGAAACTGTGTATGGAGTCTGCCTTCGCCACATCACTGCCTAATGGCATTCCACCTGTTTAACTACTCTGACACGGGATAAAAAAAGATCTTTCTAACGTCCCTTGGGCTCATTTGGGTACTGCATTTTCCCACCTGTTGGCCCCTGTTCGTCAGGAAACTGTCGTACTAAAGTTGCCTTAAACCTAACCTGCCAGAAAACCTATGAACAGAAACGGAAAAGTATGTCAATTCGCGAGCCGCTAACATTTTTCTAAAAAGGAAGCACAACCGTTTTTGGCCTTAGGTAACGTATACGTCAAAATTAGTCGTACTATGAGGAGGACGAGTTGACTTCAGACAAACATTCTATTTTATTGATAAACATTGGGATTACACTATATATACGATTTCCTACAGTGACTACGTCAAAGAACCTTTGATTATTTTATAATCTATATAATAATCAGCAATCTTCATTACCCAATCCTTATCACCCATTATTCATCATTACCAATTGTTATCAACATTCATTTATTAATATCATCACTATTTAACATTCATTATATTAACATCCATTCAACAAATGAATTAAAAAAAAAGAATCATTCATTATTAACACTTATTTATTGACAATAATGATTCATTATGAACACTTATTTATTGACAGTAATCATTCAATATCAACAATCATTGACACCAATCATTCATTATCAACAATCCCATGGACACCAAATCATTCATTATCAACAATATGACACCAATCATTCATTAGTCAACAATCGATAGATGATACACGAAATAACTATTAACAAGTCATTCATGAAACCACGATTTATATAAGCAATCATGCTCAACAATCATTCGTAATCAAAATTCCATCATCACAATCATTCGATTAAACAATCAGACTTTTTCATCAACACACACAATTATCAATCAATCAATTCACAAGTCAACTCAATAATTTATAATACAACCATTATATCTAACAATCTTTTATTGAACAATGAACTCAACTACGGAATTCTTTATTACAGCAATTCATTCATAGACCGGAAAATGAATCATCGTCTACATACTCGAATCCATCTACAACAATCATCTGTTTAATCAGTAACTCCCTACATTAACTTACTAATCACTTATTTTCTACCGAGATTTATGGATGATCGTATAAAATTAATGTTATCTGAAGAATCCATCATATATAATCGTTATCTGAAAACCAGTCTAGATATGATCATTATCTTCCAGTCATAATCAATGGCCAAACATGTATCCATTATTGATTAACGGTGGTTATGCTGTGTTTGTTTTTGACAGAGGTCACAGGTGACTGTGGTTTTCTTTTTACGAGAGGATCACAGGTGCTGTCGTTTTTCTTACAGGATGGTACACAGGTGCTGGATTTTTTTTACCAGAGGTACAACAGGTGCTAGTGTTTTTTTTACAGAGGAGTACAGCAGGGTGCTGTTTTTTTGTTTACAGTGGTACACAGAGTGCGGTGTTTTTACAGAGGTATCCACAGGTGCTGTGTTTTATAAGTAACGTGTGTGTACGAACATACACAGGTGCTGTAGTCTTACCAAACTTCACTTCCATCGTCATTTTCTTCTGACACCATGTCTAGACATCTCTATTTTATGTACGCATTCATTCATTTGCGTTCGCATGTCTGACAGACAAGCGCGGAGATGTTATAGAAATATTTATCTCTAATGTAATGTTTATGTAAATTATAAGAAACGAGAATTTTTCCGATATATGTATAAATAATATTTGGTGAAAAACTTGTTATGTTGACAAGAATTTAATTATTGAACTCCGATAACATGTATTTCCCATAACAATACGCCATGCTTTTTTAAATAGCATCATAACAATAAGAAAGGAAGAACAATGACAGCCGATAATTAATATGAAGGCTATAAATATCACAAAAGTCTTAAAATGTAATTATTTTTAGCAAATGAAGATAGTATTACTTGCTATTTTTTTCATTTGTTTGACATTATAATCAACTCACCATGGAGGGATCTGACCTTAAATGACGCACCAACACCCATAATGTGTGTGTGTGTAGGTTGCCTGGTTATATATATATATATATAATATATATACATATGAATATTACCTCCGTCGCGTCCAGCCCTGACGAAGGCATCGAATGAGTGTATCACTAAGCTGTTAACCTTTCATTTTTCACCATGGTTTATTGTTTTATGGATCAGCGTTCTTATCCTTGTGCACACAACCACACACACACACATTCATATATATTAGAATATATATCTACTAGTATTAACATTTGATAGTTGATATTGGATGATTGTTGAAATGATTCATTTTGGTTATGAATGATGCTATAATAAATAATTGTTTGATATTTATATCATTCGTCAATAATATGGGTTGTGATAATAATAGTTGTTTATGTAAATTATGTGTTGATTAGGAATGTTGTTGAGAATTTTTTGTTGAACAGTTGATTGTTGATAATGATGTTGTTGATGATTCATTCTGATAATGAATGAGTTGTTATATAAATCCGTTTGGTTTACAATGAAGGACTGTTGTTAATAAGTTATTTTTTAACATATGATTGTTGATAATGAATGATTGGTGTCAATGACTGTTGATAATGAGTGATTATTGGCAATTAATAATTGTTCATAATGAATGATTCTTGTTTATAAATTATTGTTGATAACGCATGGTTGGTGATGGTGATTGTTAATATATGAATGTTTAGTTTAAACAAATGATTGATGTTAATAAATGATTGTTGATAATATATAGAGTAACAATATAATCGTATATAGTGTAATCTAAATGTTTATCAATAAAATAGAATGTTTGTCTGAAGTCAACTCGTCCTTCTCATAGTACGACTAATTTTGACGAATACTTTACCTAAAGCCAAAAACTGTATTGTTAGAAAATGGGTAACGGCTGGCGAAATTGACATACTGTCCCGTACGCTTGGGACCAACCTGGCACAACTTTGCAAGCGGAATCATGTTGGGTAGGGGAGTGTCATAGGCCAGTCGGTGTCGGCCCAAGTGAAATGTTTTAATGTATGTGTGTGTGTGTGCGGGTGTAACAAAAATATAGACAAGGGGGAGGGAGGGAAAAATGGAGAAAGAGAGTAGGGAGAAATAGAATAGGAGAGAAAGAAACAAAGGGGAGGAGTGGAGCAGCTAGGGGAACCCGCTCTGTAATTGTGATTCTTTGTTGTATATGGGACAGTGGTATACTGATGTATGTGGTTGTGTATGGGTATACGTGGTTGTATGCTGGTGTACGTTGATGTGTGTGCATGTTTGCTGGTTGCGTGACTGTACGTTTCTGTTCGTTTTTGCCCCTGAGTTTGGTGAATATAATGATGAGCTGCTTAGAAAATTACAGGCTGGATAACAGGAACCTCTCAAACATAAGATTGAAACCAGTCGTATTACTTTAAGACACTAGTGCTAGCTCCCGTACCTTAAGGTTACCTTGAGATGATTTCGGGGCTTGAGTGCTGCTTAGAGTGGGTCAGTGTTCCTTCTCCACTTTATTGTTATACTGTATAAACCCATATTCGGTCGTAAGTGTAAGTGGGTGTGTAGTGGTGTAAGTGTGTGTGTAAGTGGATGGTGAGGCGTGGTTGTGAGGGATGGTGAGGCGTGGTTGTGAGGGATGGTGAGGCGTGGTTGTGAGGGATGGTGAGGCGTGGTTGTGAGGGATGGTGTGGCGTGGTTGTGAGGGATGGTGAGGCGTGGTTGTGAGGGAGGGATGGTGTGGCGTGGTTGTGACGGATGGTGAGGCGTGGTTGTGAAGGATGGTGAGGCGTGGTTGTGAGGGATGGTGAGGCGTGGTTGTGAGGGATGGTGAGGCGTGGTTGTGAGGGATGGTGAGGCGTGGTTGTGAGGGATGGTGAGACGTGGTTGTGTGTGGTCTTTTGGGTCACCATCCACGGCCTATATCTCACCTTTAACTTGTAAATTATTGATGTTTTCTGCATATTATTTGATGTGTGTGTTTGTTTGTTTGTACACAGCTTTATTCGCTGTGTTTTCTGAGTTGAACTTTAGCTCCTGGATCCCGCCGGGCCCTGCCATATCTGCATTTAAATACACGTCCATAGATGTCAGTGGCTCATTTGGGTACTTAGTTTCCACCTGTGTTTCATGTTTACCTCCCCATCACTATTGCTTTCCCATTTATGTTTATCTCTGTTTCTGTTTACCGCCCATTTTCTGTTTATTTCTCTTTCTGTTTATCTCTCTGTTTCTGTTTACCGTCCATTTCAAGTGACATTTCATCGTCTGCTTTGACAATTCGCGTGAGATGTAAGGTTTAGTCTCGTAACGCATGCCTCTCAGTTCTGGTATTGGTCTTGCATATTGCAGAATTGGTCTGACGTACGTTATTTACTAAGTTCTTATTATATGTCCTTGTGTTGGCCAACATTGTATACTCAGATGAATGTCCAGGTCTTTGTTCGATTCTAGAATGTTTTTCCCCTCCCTCTTTGGTACTTTACATCTTGTGGGTGTCCTTAGCACGCATCTTCAGAACTTTGCATTGAGTGGAGTTGAACTCTTAGCATTCACTTGATAGGCTATTATTTCAGTTTGTCAAGGGTTCAAAAGGAATATTTGATAGGTTGAAATTCTGACTACTGTAACTCTGTAGTAATGACTGTGCTCACTATTAACGACTCCTCACTATTAACGACTCCTCACTCATAACTATCCTCAAAATGAGGAGAGTTATGAATAAGTTTTTCCATTTTGTTGCTTGAGTACTCCATTGGCCACTTCAGCACCAGTCCTGTCATTGTCGCCTGCTTCTGCAACTTGTGAACTAGTCTTATGTATGGCACCGTATTGAAAGCTTCTCACAGGCGAATATATAAACTTACCGTCCTTTGTACTGTCTGACCTGCAGTATGTCGCCCTGTCATAGGACTCATCTGGTTTGTTATTAAGAATTTACCTTTCCTGAACCCATAAATATGTTGTTCATGCCTTTCTCTCCATATGTCGTGTTTCCTCTTATCCTTCATCTAGATCTTACATGGCTTACTGGTCTATAATTTAGTTCTGTCTGATTGTTATGGCGCTATATTTAGCGTTTTCTGGTTCTGAGGAAGCTCTCGTGTGTCTGCAGGCGATGACTCACATGAGGACCAGACCACACACTAGAAGGTGAAGGGACGACCATTCTCAATCGACTTGAGAATGGTCCAGGACGGACCGAAACGTCGTCGTCCTTTCACCTTCTAGTTTGTGGTCTGGTCATCTCGTGTGTCTAGTAACGTGTTAGAGTATCCAAATTGAAATCCTGTCACGTCGCCCAACCACTTGGGCTGGACAGTCTCGCTTCATGCAGGTCGGCGTTCAATCCCCGATCGTTCAAGTAGTTGGGCACCATCCCTTCTCCCCCTCGTCCCATCCCAAATCCTTATCCTGACCCCTTTCAAGTGTTATATATAGTCGAAATAGCTTGGCGCTTTCCCCTGAAAGTTTCCTATATATAGTCGAAATGGCTTGGCGCTTTCCCCTGAAAGTTTCCTATATATAGTCGAAATGGCTTGGCGCTTTCCCCAGAAAGTTTCCTTCCTTTCTTCCTGGCTGCTTAAGTGCACTTTCCCTAGAAGTGCTTTCAGGGGCGAGCTTCAGCTCCTCAGCTTCGATTTTATGGCTATCCAATGATTAATGCAATGAATTTTCTGGATATAACTTATCATATTTCTCTTTAAAACTGCGTATGGAGATTGCTTAAACATCTTTTAACCAGTTCCATTAATTTTAGAACAATTTTGCTTAAAGAATGCCAGACATCTCTGCAACTAAGGAGCCGGTGGGCCGAGCGGACAGCACGCTGGACTTGTGATCCTGTGGTCCTGTGTTCGATCCCAGGCGCCGGCGAGAAACAATGGGCAGAGTTTCTTTCACCCTATGCCCCTGTTACCTAGCAGTAAAATAGGTACCTGGGTGTTAGTCAGCTGTCACGGGCTGCTTCCTGGGGGTGGAGGCCTGGTCGAGGACCGGACCGCGGGGACACTAAAAAGCCCCGAAATCATCTCAAGATAACCTCAAGATAACCTGACTCATTTACGTTACCAGATTACGTATATGTTCCTTCCTTCCACTCCTCATTTTGAACATTGTGTCTCTGTCCACTTTGCCGATTTCTCTTAAATTGTTGTTAGTTGCTATTATTCCCTATTAACTCTTGTCCTTCAATGTAGTGAAGGACAAGAGTCCTCCATCCTCCTTATAGGGAGGACGATCGCTTCGCTTATCCCCTTTCACTGATGTTCATTCCTCTGCTCCCATCTATAAGTTTGTTTCTTCAAGTCTGTATTCTGTTCAGTTGCTGTATCAGAATAAGAATACAGGAAACAACAGCAGGTTTGTTGGACAATACAAGACAACTATTTATATCCATCCAAACTCATTCGTATATATTTTTAACCTGCGCTTGAAACAATCTTGCGATCGCACGTCTGTTATATGTTACCAGATAGTTTGTTTCATCATTAAACAACTCTGTTTCCTAACCAGTATTTACCCAGGTCTTTTCTGAGTATACTTATCCAACTTACACTTAGGTTATATGTAGTTGTGTATAAGGCAACTAACTTATCTAGGTTCTGGATATTTCTCCACAGTCACATGGGGCTACATGCAGGCGCCTCACAAGGAAATCACAGTGTGATGTATCAGGGGACAAATCAGTTCAATTGCAAGGGTCGGGAACTCGACTCTTGCAACATGGGTGCTTGCAAGCGTTCGTATCATATGCACCAAGGTCATCCATCAGGTTTAAAGTTATGGTTTCCTGGTGTCAAGGTCTGGATTGTTTTATGACTTATTAAGGTTCTCTTAGGCCTATGTCGGTGAATGACTTTCGCCAGATGCGACCCACAACAGTTGCTTACCTCCCAGGTGCCTGGTTGCTGCTTGGCCAACAGAGTTATCAATTCTGACGAAGCGTGGGGAAACTTGTCCTGATGCTTGGGAATCGTAATAAGATCTAATTAAGTGCTTGTGAGGCGGCTCCTCTAACCACTGTATGTGTGTGTCCGTGATCGCGTGCGTGAGTGTGTATGTGTGTGTATCCGTGATTTCGTGTGCGTGTGTGTGTACTTCCGCCAATACTCATGTGCGTAATGAATATTATTACGATGGGAGACTGAAGGAATAGAAGGAACGGGGGACAGACAGTCGAAGATAATACCACAGACACTGAGAGACATAAAGAGCCCCGTGGGACAAGAAGAGATAATCGTAAACACTTAACGAAAGAAAGAGACCCTCAGAGACCCCCTCAAGACCTCGGGAAGAAGCTCTTGGAGGAAAGAGTCTTTAGGAGACGGCACACACACACGGAGACGACCTGTAAGAGTTCTTACATTCTTGTACAGCCACCAGCACGCACAGGGTTTCGGGCAGGTCCTTAATCCTATGTCCCCCGGAATACGACCCGCCAAATCGTTTAATAACCAGGTACCCTTTCACTGCTGGGTGAACAGAGGCTACAGTTAAGGATTGGTGCCTAGTCAATCTTGCCCGGGCAGGATACGAACCCTGGCCAAAGCGCTCGCGATACGCTGAACGAGTGTTTTACCACTACACCACGGGGACTGCTTATAAGGAGGACCTCAGAGATAGGGAGACGACCCCAGGAGACACGGAGACCTCAGAGATAGGGAGACGACCCCAGGAGACACGGAGACCTCAGAGATAGGGAGACGACCCCAGGAGACACGGAGACCTCAGAGATAGGGAGACGACCCCAGGAGACACGGAGACCTCAGAGATAGGGAGACGACCCCAGGAGACACGGAGACCTCAGAGATAGGGAGACGACCCCAGGAGACACGGAGACCTCACAGATAGAGAGACGACCCCAGGAGACACGGAGACCTCAGAGATAGGGAGACGACCCCAGGAGACACGGAGACCTCACAGATAGAGAGACGACCCCAGGAGACACGGAGACCTCAGAGATAGGGAGACGACCTCAGAGACACGGAGACCTCAGAGATAGGGAGACGACCCCAGGAGACACGGAGACCTCAGAGATAGGGAGACGACCCTAGGAGACACGGAGACCTCAGAGATAGGGAGACGACCCCAGGAGACACAGAGACCTCAGAGATAGGGAGACGACCCCAGGAGACACGGAGACCTCAGAGATAGGGAGACAACCCCAGGAGACACAGAGACCTCAGAGATAGAGAGACGACCCCAGGAGACACAGAGACCTCACAGATAGAGAGACGACCCCAGGAGACACAGAGACCTCACAGATAGAGAGACGACCTCAGGAGACACGGAGACCTCACAGATAGAGAGACGACCCCAGGAGACACAGAGACCTCAGAGATAGGGAGACGACCCCAGGAGACACGGAGACATTGGAGAAGGGTGGAAGAGGGGAGGAAGGGGCTGGTGATCAAGGAAGTTAAAGGAGATGAGGACAAATGTTGTGGGTGAAGTAGATCACGTGTAAAGGTTACATGGTAGGTTACCCGCACGCCAGCCACCCGTCCCTTCTCTCCCTTCCCTTCTTCCCCCCTTTCTTCCATTTCCTTCTCTTCACTCTCATCTTCCTCTCCTTCCCACTTCTACCCCGTATTTCCTTCTGATTCTCTCCTTATTTCATCTCGACCTACTTAACTCTTTTTTTATTCATAGGTGGGTACAGGAGCAGACGACTGCTGACTCCTGTTAGCTGGCTGAGAACTTTCCCTTCCTATCATAGGTCGTGGTAAGCCTTACCCACTAATATCCCTGGAATACCACCCGTCACTTCTTTAACAACCAGGTACCTAATGAATGCTGGGCGACCATGGCACTTAGTCAATCGTTCCTGGCCAGGATACGAACCTGGGCCAAATCGCTCGCGAACCGCGGGGGCGGGTGGTACCACTGTGCAACCAGGAACTGTATTCTTTTACCAGCACCTCTTTACCTCGTCCGCCTCATCCCTATTGCGTCTATCCCCCACCCACCCCTCTCCAACCCTTCCTTCAAGATCTACGCCCTTTCCTCCTGTTCCAACTCTTCCTCCTGTACTAGCTTGTTCTTCTGTTTGAGAAAAAACTACTACCATATCATGCACTGTATTCATAAAATATAAATGTGTTTTTATATACTTAAAATGAAAATTGTGCTTGTCAAGTACAGTGTTGGTTCAATGGTTTAGCCCTCAACTTTATGTGGCGCGGGTGGGGGGTTCAGGCCCCAGCCACGGCGTTTGGAGTTTTCAGCGGAGGGAGCATTCAGGTTTATTAACTCTCTCACATCTGTTCTTTTAAAAACTGTGTTGTCATTTGATTGAAGTATTTCACAGACACGCGCCCTCGTGCTTGGAATACTGGACAATCTTTTGAGTTACTCATGCGAGAGAAAGGCCTCGGGGTTAGTCTTCACTACACTTGAAACATTCGCAGGCGAGGAGTCACAATAACGTGGCTAAAGTATGTTGACCAGACCACACACACTAGAAGGTGAAGGGACGACGACGTTTCGGTCCGTCCTGGACCATTCTCAATCGACGGTCCAGGACGGACCGAAACGTCGCCGTCCCTTCACCTTCTAGCGTGTGGTCTGGTCAACTTGAAACATTATCTTGGTGGTCAATATATCAACGTCATTCCGAAAGTCACACCAGAGGCAGCAGGCGCGTTATATGACATAACCGAGAGGACTGATCCACGCACAAACAGGAAATATACACAAAAAAATCATACGTAAATTACTTAATACACAAAAATCCAGAATGAAATAGTTTACAAAAACTTTTAATAGTGACATAATTGTCCTAATATTACGGCGAGTGTTCAATTGGTTTATAGTCACTATAAGTGCTCGTAATGTGCTCTCCCCCGCCCCTGTTATAACAGGTGCATGTAGCGTGGTCCTGTAGAACAGCTGGAGGCTGTGGCCAGCTCTGGCTGGGTGAAGAAGGCCAACAACCGCCCTACAGAGACCCGTCAACCAAACCAGATTTCCATTTCGTCTGCTAGAATCTTGTTAAAATAATGAGATGGAGATCTGATCCTCAACGCCTTGGGAGAGGAAAGATAGGGAGAACGGCAAGGAGGTGGCGAAGCCTTGAGGGAGAGAGGAGGAGGAGGAGGAGGTAGAGAGAAAGCAATAGAGAGCCTTAGGGAGAGATGTGAAGGTCCGGTGGTAGGGTTTCAGGTACAGTAGTTGTAGGGAGGACGAGGGGGAAAGGAGAGGGAAAAACAGAGGGAGAACATAGGGAGGGAAGATGAAGGTAGAGTAAGAGACAGGAATAATATATTGTGAATTGGAAATATATATTTAGGGGAAAATAATAACTTGGGAGAATAGAAGACCTATATCTAATCCCCACCCCCTCCTCTCTCTCTCTCTCTCTCTCTCTCTCTCTCTCTCTCTCCTCTCTCTCTCTCTCTCTCTCTCTCTCTCTCCTCTCTCTCTCTCTCTCTCTCTCTCTCTCTCTCTCTCTCTCTATCTTTCTCTCCCTCTCTTCCCTCCCTTCTCCCTCTCTTCCCCTCTGGCTGGGTGGGGAGAGAGAGAGAGAGAGATTTGTGGGGTGGAGCGAAATAAAAAAAACACACACACACCACACACACACACACCACACACACACACACACACACACACACACACCACACACACACACACACACACACAACACACACACACACACACACACCACCACACACACACACACACACACACACACACACACACACACACCACAACAACTTAAAACTCATATTCCAAAACACACCAACTTTAGAAGACCTAAGACCATTTATAAATATTTACAGAAAAAATACATTCTGAGAGCCTCGCGCTTCAGCTGTATGGACACATTTCTTCCTCTGCTTGTATTTTGTCAAATCTTTTGCTGATACAATCCTAATCACCGTTTCGTAGAGTCTTAACGAGCTGTCAAAACGCGATACTAAAACTTAAACAATGTATTCAGGTTTGAAGATGTATTAAGTCATTCGGTGTAAGTTTGATAATGAAGATTAGGTAGGTCTTTGCCCCCGTGTTTGGGGGACCGACAAACACCATTGTTCGGAAATGTGTACTGTACGAGGTTTTGGAATATATTTTTTGTATTATTTTTCTTGTTCTGGGGATGTTGTGAGGGGTTGGAGGTGGGGGGGGGGGGGGGGTGCCCTACACAGTGTTCGACGGCGTCATTTGAGCAGCGGTTGTTGACGAACGTATTGGTGCAACACTTTCCATGCTGCAATTCTGCATGAAGAGTGGTGGTTATTTTACATGCTGCAATTCCCACCGATCTGTGCTGTCCTCCCCCCCTCCCTCTAATTTGATGTTCTTCATTGGTTATTTGTTTCTCTCTCTCTCTCTCTCCTCTCTCTCTCTCTCTCTCTCTCTCTCTCTCTCTCTCGCTCTCTCTCTCTCTCTCTCTTCTCTCTCTCTCTCTCTCCTCGTGCTTCATCGTCTGGTATTTACCTCACATTACTGCGCTCAAGCGTGATATGGAGTTAAGTGCATCGATCTCAAGGGCTAAGATCCGACTGTGAAGTCTGAAAGCTATATGGATTTTTTTCCTCACAGACGTGGCCACACACATCAACCAGCATATATACATTTTCTTCTGTTCTCCATGGACAGGGTTAGAGATATGTTAAACATATAGCTCGGTGATTTATTGAACAATCAACCACAGAAGATATTGTAGTGCTTTTAAAATGCTAATCCAAAGTACATACATAAATACTAATCCAAGGTACATACATAAATACTAATCCAAGGTACATACATAAATACACAAGTACACAGATTTACGTCTGTCCTGCATAAACAGTGTTCAAGGTGTGTTTTTACATAGTGTCATTAATGTGTGTTTGTGAACTGTCACTGGGCTCCTTGCTGCCTCAGGAGCCACGGTCTGCTTGAAGTGAGGATGGGCTCATCGGAGCCATATACACCAGCAAGAAAACAGCCCTTCCAGTCACTTTGGTTCTAGGAGACTCGAACAGCGGATCCTCACGCGTGTGAGGCCGAATCTCTTAAGGCAGTCATGTGCATGCTGCACCTACAGTAAGCTTTAAAGCCCTGACTCAGTCTTTTAAGTCAGCTCTGTCCGAAGCTTTTAAGAAAGCAACCATTCGTCATAGTAAGAATATGTCGAGGCACATTGAGAGCTGGCAGGGGACAGTGTTGGTGAGGAGCTAACAGGGGGACAGTGTTGGTGAGGAAGCTGGCAGTTGACAGTGCTGGTGAGGAAGCTGGCAGGGGACAGTGTTGGTGAGGAAGCTGGCAGAGGACAGTGTTGGTGAGGAAGCTGGCAGGGGACAGTGTTGGTGAGGGAAGCTGGCAGGGGAGAGTGTTGGTGAGGAAGCTGGCAGGGGACAGTGTTGGTGAGGAAGCTGGCAGGGGACAGTGTTGGTGAGGAAGCTGGCAGTTGACAGTGCTGGTGAGGAAGCTGGCAGGGGACAGTGTTGGTGAGGAAGCTGGCAGGGGACAGTGTTGGTGAGGGAAGCTTGGCAGTTGCAGTGCTGGTGAGGAAGCTGGCAGGGGACAGTGTTGGTGAGGAAGCTGGCAGAGGACAGTGTTGGTGAGGAAGCTGGCAGGGGACAGTGTTGGTGAGGAAGCTGGCAGGGGAGAGTGTTGGTGAGGAAGCTGGCAGGGGACAGTGTTGGTGAGGAAGCTGGCAGGGGACCGTGTTGGTGAGGAAGCTGGCAGGGGACAGTGTTGGTGAGGAAGCTGGCAGGGGACAGTGTTGGTGAGGAAGCTGGCAGGGGACAGTGTTGGTGATGAAGCTGGCAGGGGACAGTGTTGGAGAGGAAGCTGGCAGGGGACAGTGTTGGTGAGGAAGCTGGCAGGGGACAGTGTTGGTGAGGAAGCTGGCAGGGGACAGTGTTGGTGAGGGAGCTGGCAGGGGACAGTGTTGGTGAGGAAACTGGCAGGGGACAGTGTTGGTGAGGAAGCTGGCAGGGGACAGTGTTGGTGAGGAAGCTGGCAGTTGACAGTGCTGGTGAGGAAGCTGGCAAAAATTAACAATTAACATTGTTAATTTGTAAATAAGAAATTAAGTACAATCAATAAGCAGAAATAATTACAAGGGTGAATCAGTGACGCTAGCTGGATACACTGCCCGCATTACTGGAAACATCCCAAATATGGTCATCCCCCATGAGACGCCACTGTCTCCTCCCACAGGAATGATCATGCAATAGTCTTAACAAATATTCAAAACAGGCACACTACAGCATGCTACGTTTTAATCAAACATATATATACTGGAACATAACTGAATACAATGTTTATTTAAATAACTGAGGGAAGAAAATAATTAACATACATATTTATCATGATGAATGTTAGAATCAAATATATGGATTCGCAACATCCCTCCCGGTCCTTAAAGAAAATGAAATTAACTGAAGGTTAATTTCAATTTTTGACTACATAAGGGTATAGCATAGAGGTACTCCAACAACACAAAATCAATGTATAAACAAACAATTAAATTAAACATATGAAATAACCAAAAGGTAAAGGCATCCTCATGTATAGAGCAATTCACATTAGGGCACTGCAATGGAGAATCCCCTGGATAAGGCTTCAGCAATTACATTTGCCTTCCAGGGATATGTCTAATTACTATGTTGAATTCTTGTAAAATCAAAGACCACCTAAGAATTCTTTGGTTTTT
>WNGS01005641.1:5249921-5302881 GCA_020271785.1 Procambarus virginalis
GCTTAATCTTTATCATCAATCAATCAGCGGTCAAGTATCGCGTCAGACTAGAAATAAAATTGAATTTGGAGAATTGATTTTCAATTACCATCGACAGTAAAAAGAAACATAAGAAATATTGAGAAAATTCGTGTTAGAATTTTAATCTTACTTTTTCGGTCATATTTAATAACATATGTTTACAAGAAAGACTGCTACCAATATATATATATATATATAAAAGGAAACGTGATATACGCCCTCGGATCACCATCCAGGATCCCGAGTTCAATCCCCGGTTGTGACAGCAAATGGTTGGTCACGTTTTCCCTTTTTCCCTTTCACTTGATGCCAGTGTTCACCTAGTAGTAAACAGATACCTGGCAGTTAGGTAACTGTTTGCCTTGCATTCTGACGAAGGTCAGTAGTTGGCCTAGTAGAGACCATGAATAGTCTAACTAAAGGCTTCCTGTCCCCAGCAACAGGAAATATACAAAATCATATTAATCAGCTGTGTCTTTCTCGAATGCAATACAGGGTAATACGTATTGATGACAACAAAATAAATATGTAGTGATAATACATATATAGAGGATGAAATAGATGAGCAAAGTATGAAATAAAGGTAGTAGAGGCCGCAGGAGGAGACTGGCGAGGACAGGACCCGCATCTGGCCATCGTCTCCCACCTAAGTCAACTTTCTGGCTCCACTTTTAAAGAGATTGCTTCGCTACTTGAGAAATTACACTTTTTAACCTTCGAGTCTTTTTCTCCGCCTCCTTTGCTTCGATCGTGGTCACTCAGACCCTGGTCACTCAGACCCTGATCCCGCCTGCCCTAAACTCTCCATACATGGTTTACATGCTTTACTGATCTGATTAAAGATTGCCTTAGGTGTTAATAATTCATTACAGTGTGTATTCACCTAGTTGTGCTTGCGGGGGTTGAGCTCTGCTCTTTCGGCCCGCCTCTCAACTGTCAATCAATCAACTATTACTAACTACTACTTTTTCACCCCCCCCCCCCGACAGGAAGCAGCCCGTAACAGCTGTCTAACTCCCAGGTTCCTCTTTACTGCTAGGTAACAGGGGCATCACGGTGAAAGAAACTGCCCATTTTGTTTCTCGCCGGCGCCGGGAATCGAACCCCGGTCCACAGGATTACGTGCGGAGCGTGCTGTCCACTCAGCCACCAGCGCCCTGTGTACTCACCTAATTGGGTGAGTACACAACTGTGTGTGTGTGTGTGTGTGTGTGTGTGTGTGTGTGTGTGTGTGTGTGTGTGTGTGTGTGTGTGTGTGTGTGTGTGTGTGCGTGCGTGCGCGCCTGCAGCATCGAGCTGTTAGTTCTAAATATCTATTACATATATTTCTTTCTCAAAAACACATCCCCAGGATGCAACAGGCAACAGCTGACTTACTTCCAGGTACTGCTAAGTGAACAGACGCATCAGATGAAAGAAACTCCGCTCATTTATTAGTTTCGTCGGGGATTCGAACCCAGACCATCTAAACATAATCACGGAAATACAATAAACAAAGCCAAATAACTGACGAACTACCCTTCAAAAGCTGAGTGGAGCCCCGACCTTCCAAAGAACAATTATATTAAACAATATATGGAAGGGAGTACCACCTCTGGCTGGAAGAAGGGGGACCCTCAGCCTCGGAGGAAAGCACACATAACACATTAGAGGGAATGTTTAGGTCCCATCCAGTACAGTTTCTGAATATCAAAAAAAAAAGTCCAAAATATTAACAAAAAAATTTAAAGCGGGGATTGGTCAAGACATGAAAATTTAAAGCAGGGGTTGGTCAAGACATGAAAATTTAAAGCAGGGGTTGGTCAAGACATGAAAATTTAAAGCAGGGGTGGTCAAGACATGAAAATTTAAAGCAGGGGTTGGTCAGGACATGAAAATTTAAAGCAGGGGTTGGTCAAGACATGAAAATTTAAAGCAGGGGTTGGTCAGGACATGAAAATTTAAAGCAGGGGTTGGTCAAGACATGAAAATTTAAAGCAGGGGTTGGTCAGGACATGAAAATTTAAAGCGAGGGTTGGTCAGGACATGAAAATTTAAAGCGGGGATTGGTCAAGACATGAAGCTACTGCTAAAGGTAAAGTAGCAAAGTATCTTTACCTAAAGCTACTGCTTTAGGTAAAGGTACCACCAGGTATGTTACACCAAGAGGTACAGTCCGTTTCTCGGTGAGTATACGCTTCTCCTTATACACTGAGAGTTGACTTTAGTCTTTGACTCTGCTCAGGACTTAAGTATACTTGCTGGTTGGTCAGGAAGTTATTGGGGCGGTCTTACTTAATAATAACCCGTAGTTGATTGGTCTTAAGCCCCAATACTAATCCAGTAGAATGTCTATGCTTAGCCACATCTCGATAAGCTCTACTATCTTGAGATCTTGAGATGATTTCGGGGCTTTTTAGTGTCCCCGCGGCCCGGTCCTCGACCAGGCCTACTAGGTCAAACATTCTCTATACACACCTGTGCTCTAAGATCACGAGAGTGGCCTAGGATCCCACCTGTGCTCTAAGATCATACGAGTCCTCTAAGATAACATGATCTAAGATAACACTTTCTAAGATAACACATACGATAACAATGATTTTTAAGATCATTCATCTGATACGCTCCAGCAGTTTATGTAACCCATAATCGTTGGAGGACGGTTATAGCATTCAAGCGTTTTATATATATACATACATATATGCACACTATACGAGCAGCTAACAGGTATATCATTAGTAAGGAGACAAACGTCATCCACAGCTTCAACAGCTGATATAACGGGCCGTTAAAAGGACGAGAGTGGCTGCCCCAGGCTAAACGACAGTTTATGACGGAGCCCAAGAGTTGAAACTCGTTCAGTCTTGAAGAATTTGTTAAGCACAAGTATGTAGGTGCACACACACACACACACACACACACACACCACACACACACACACACACACACACACACACAGTACTTTGAAACAGTAGTTTCAAAGCGTTATATGACAAAGAGTGCTGGGAAGACGGGACACCACGAGCGTAGCTCTCATCCTGTAACTACACTTAGGTAATTACACACACACACACACACACACACACACACACACACACACACACAAATAGGTGAGTACACACACACACACACGTCACAGACTTTTACTCAAGATGGTAGCTTTGAAGACAGTTTCCTCTATACAGTTTGGCATTAAAGGCTGTTTTAATGATCATCGATTTCCTCAGGCTAATTAGAAGTTAATCTTCTGTAATCGGTTTAATGAGAACTGATATTGTGGTTGCGGGGCGGAGTAATCCATCTAGACCAGGAGCGTGCAGTTAAGTGATCAATGTCTCTAGATGAGGCCGGCGGGACACGATTATGATATTTACTGGTGATCGTCATCATAGTTATTTTTCCACTTACTGCTGGCTGGAATTTGCATGAAGATAAAAATGCAGGAATGAAAGTAAAAAATAACGTTAAACGACATTTATATGTAATTAAAGTGGTTTTCCCACTTTGTGTAGCGGCCCCATACACCCAGGGGTCATTGCATGCTTCAAAATTATCCACTAGATGGTGGATAATTTTGTTAATAATGATAATTAATATAAAACTTTAATTCATTCAATCCCTCGTGACAAACTGCTTCCACAGGAGTACATAGAAGTGCTTATGTAGAAGGGTGTGACAAGAGAAGAGAAAGGCAGCTGTAGACAAGGGGATAGGGGACACGTCCCTGAGCTCGATAACCTCAGGAACAACCACAACAACCACATAAATCATAGCACTCCCGCACCCTTTCCTAATCCCTCCTCCCCCCCCTGCACTCTCCTACCCTACATCAATGCATTCAATCCTTACCCAACTCTCCTACCCCTTCCATTACCCTCTTTTTTCCCTATACACAAATCTCACCCTAAGCAGTAGTAAATCACACCCAGTTCCCTTCCCCCCAACTCCTCCCAGACCCTCCAGCCCCCCCCCCAATCCCTTCACATATATTACACACTATACAGTGATCCAAACCAGAGAGGTCAATAGAGGTAAGTGATGTAAGTGAGCCACCACAACCACCATCAACCACCACTCCCGTCACCCCCAACCACCACTACCACCACTCCCGTCACCCCCACCACCACTACCACCACTCCCGTCACCCCCACCACCACTACCACCACTCCCGTCACCCCCACCACCACTACCACCACTCCCGTCACCCCCACCACCACTACCACCACTCCCGTCACCCCCAACCACACTACCACCACTCCCGTCACCCCCACCACCCCCACCACCACTCCCGTCACCCCCAACCACCACTACCACCACTCCCGTCACCCCCACCACTACCACCACTCCCGTCACCCCCAACCACCACTACCACCACTCCCGTCACCCCCACCACCACTATCACCACTCCCGTCACCTCCACCACCCCCACCACCACTCCCGTCACCCCCAACCACCACTACCACCACTCCCGTCACCCCCACCACCACTCCCGTCACCCCCACCACCACTACCACCACTCCCGTCACCCCACCACCCCCACCACCACTCCCGTCACCCCCAACCACCACTACCACCACTCCCGTCACCCCCACCACCACTACCACCACTCCCGTCACCCCCAACCACCACTACCACCACTCCCGTCACCCCCACCACCACTACCACCACTCCCGTCACCCCCAACCACCACTACCACCACTCCCGTCACCCCCACCACCACTACCACCACTCCCGTCACCCCCAACCACCACTACCACCACTCCCGTCACCCCCAACCACCACTACCACCACTCCCGTCACCCCCAACCACCACTACCACCACCCCCACCACCCCCACCACCACTACCACCACTCCCGTCACCCCCAACCACCACTACCACCACTCCCGTCACCCCCACCACCCCCACCACCACTCCCGTCACCCCCAACCACCACTACCACCACTCCTGTCACCCCCACCACCCCCACCACCACCACTACCACCACTCCCGTCACCCCCAACCACCACTACCACGACTCCCGTCACCCCCACCACCCCCACCACCACTCCCGTCACCCCCAACCACCACTACCACCACTCCCGTCACCCCCATCACCACCACTACCACATCCCCTCTCACCTGGGCAGACAAGAAGCGACTACATAAAAGTCTTCATACATCCATTCCTTTGGCAGGTGCTAGAACTCTGTCCAAAACTTTAAGTTTGGTGAGTTAAATCGCAAACTAACTCAATTTAAGTTAGGCTGAGTTACTTCTCGTTTTAACTCAATTAACTCGCCTACCTCTCTGATAATATTATCCAAGTTTTTGGGCAGTTCATCCGGCACAAAATTAATTTTAGCTTTGATTAAGAACCATAAGCTTATTTGTGTGTGTGTACTCACCTAGTTGTGCCTGCGGGGGTTGAGCTCTGGCTCTTTGGTCCCGCCTCTCAACCGTCACTCAACAGGTGTACAGGTTCCTGAGCCTATTGGGCTCTATCATATCTACACTTGAAACTGTGTATGGAGTCAGCCTCCACCACATCGCTTCCTAATGCATTCCATTTATCAACCACTCTGACACTAAAAAAGTTCTTTCTAATATCTCTGTGGCTCATTAGATAGCAAATTTGAAAATGTTGGTTTGGCAATTAATCAACTGATCTCTATAAAATCAGTTGTATGTGATATAGTCTGTGTCCCTGTGTTTTTCCTGCAGGAAGTGATCCTTTGGGTAGAGGTTATATATATATATATATATATATATATATATATATATATATATATATATATATATATATATATTGTTTTTAATGTGTGTGTGTGTGTGTGTGTGTGTGTGTGTGTGTGTGTGTGTGTGTGTGTGTGGTTAGGGGTTTATGGTGGCGGTGGGTTCTCGGGAGGTAGTGATGGAGAGTGTTGCTGGTAGTAGCGGTGCTTGGTGGTGTAGGTAGTGGTGGTAATGGTTCTCAAAACCACTACCACTACCACCATCACCACCACAACCACCACCCCAGACCCCTCTACTACCATCACTACCTCATTAATCCATATTGCACCCATTTCACCAGTGCCTCTGAATCCATGGCACCACAAGTGGATCATTCTCACTATCGAAATCCTCAGATTAGGCAAAATTGTAATTAATTTTGTCAATAAAGATGTTAATAATAATAATAATTCTCATCAAGTGTGAGTGCCAGCTCTCCTCCTCCTTCCTCTTGGCACCAAAGCTGCGCTCTACTACCTAATTGTATGACAAAGAACCTCCTTGCCTAATTATCGACGCTAAGGGGCAATTGAACCGTCGTCTAGTCATTAACTCTGGAAAAGACTGACATATCCAACATGTCCTTCCAACCACCGAGAGATCCTTGAAATTATCTTAAAAATAATCGTTATTCAATAAACATCTTGCATTGTTTATGTTTAATTGTTGCAAAAACAATTTTACTGTTTGAATAACATGATTGTGAGTTGCAGCGGTTGTTTGGTTTGTTTGTGACACTGAAGTGTTGTTTGCGTTGACCACAAGACCTTGTATAAGCAGGAAGTCCTAAAGTCCTGGCTTCAAGTCCTAGACTTTAAGGGACTTGGCTACAAGTCTTAGACTTTAAGGGACTTGATCACGAGTCCTGGATCTTGAGAGACTTGGCCACAAGTCCTGGACCTTGAGGGACTTGGCCACAAGTCCTGGACCTTGAGGGACTTGGCCACAAGTCCCCCAGATAACCACAGAGGATCACGGGGAAAATCACAAATAAGAAAATTAAACTTAAATGGCGTAATTTAAAATAAATTTGCATAGATATTGGCTCTGAGATGAAGCTTGTTGATGAATGAGGTTATTCAGTAATTCTGTCCTCGTTACAGTGAAAATTGACACGGAATGGATGGTTGGTAGAGAGAAAGAGAGAAGTTAAAATCAATAAATTAAAAAAAATATATATATAATAATTAACAAATATTAATAAGTATAATACAAAAATAAAGTCATGAGTTTAAGACCGAAATTGTTGATAACTGCTTATTAAATTAACAATTACAGGTATTTTGTGAAATTTAAGTTAAAATCGAGTTGCCACCTTCATCTGTATTTGAATCAATACAAAATTAACTTAACTAAAGTTAGTTAACATTGAGCTACTACCTTTAAATAATAACTTTAGGTTAGTTAAATTAGTTGATTTTAAAAAAATTAACGTTACAAATGCGAGCTACTTTGAAAAGTGACGGCTCATACATATCCCCGTTTTCTACGCATCGGACTCAATGGGTTAGGCGGGTTGCTTGGGTTCTTACGTTTCTCTTTAGGTTAGAAGTTTGGATTTTGTGGTAGTGGAGAGAATGGGAGGTGTACACGTTCACACACACTGGTTTACTCGCCGTGTTGTAAACCAACTGTATACCGTTGCTGTATATAGTGAAAGCAGTAGCAATCCCGGTTGCAATTCTTTAGCATGTCGTGGCGCGGTCGATTGAGGCGCATCTGGGATCATAGTGAACGTAAGTTCGAACCCACATCACGGCCCTTGTGAATTTATTCAACTGTATACCGTGCTTGAGTTATGCTGTATCATCATATTCACCATTTATCATTATTATTTTGTCACATGTAAAATGCCCATCATCATTAGACATAATCATCACGTCCGTCATATTCACCAACACCATCACTCACCATCAGGCTAGGATCATTTACCATTGTTAAGCTACGATTATTCACCATTGTCCGTGTTGACCTGAGGGCCATCATCTCTAGTGGCCTCGCGGGGACAGGAAGCCGGAGGCTTGTTAACGGTCCCCCTTCTCTCCATTATTCATGAAAATTTTTGAAGTTGGATTTTGAACTGGAGTATATATTTTCTTGGAGTTTCCGGCTTCGGATAGGAGGCAATTCCATAGGTTTTTAATATGGTAAAAATAACAAAAAAAAATAAAAAATAGCATTTCCTGTTGCCTGTTCAAGATTGTGGCTTGTTAGGGGGAAAGTCAACAGCTTGAAGCTGTTGACTTTTGTGTGAATTACATTGGATTTTTTTTTAAAACATGGCCACGATTAAGATCCTATCTTTTGTTTGGTATTTTAAATGTCTCTTATGAGATAAGCCCTATCGTGTCTGGTTTGTAGCGTTGTTAGTCCCGAGGTTCTCAACAGTTCTTGGTGTGGCAAGTAACAGTTCTGGGATGGTTGTGAGAAACTCTGTAAACACTTTTTTCTTAAGCAGTTATGTCTTTCTCAAGATAAGCTCTCCATGCTTGGGTTATCTTGAGGTTATCTTCAGATGATTTCGGGGCTTTAGTGTCCCCGCGGCCCGGTCCTCGACCAGGCCTCCACCCCCCCCGAAGCAGCCCGTGACAGCTAACACCCAGGTACCTATTTACTGCTAGGTAACAGGGCATAGGGTGAAAGAAACTCTGCCCATTGTTTCTCGCCGGCGCCTGGGATCGAACCCAGGACCACAGGATCACAAGTCCAGCGTGCTGTCCGCTCGGCCGGCCGGCTCCATGGTACAATAATCCACATCTTGTCTCACCAGCGATTTGTATTTTCAAATTCAAATTCAAATTCAGGTAAAAATACATACATAGATGATGAGTTACAAACATAATGTTGAATTTATAGAGCTAGTACATACAATACCTAAAGCCACTAATACGCATAGCTAATAAACATTATGTTGACCAGACCACACACTAGAAGGTGAAGGGACGACGACGTTTCGGTCCGTCCTGGACCATTCTCAAGTCGATTGTGTCACATGTAATAAACATTACATCTGATACACTAATAAACATACATCTGTTTAACAACCTAGTTCCTTGAAGTCGAAGAAAAGGTCGTGTGGTTATTCTTAAGGCATGGTTAGAGTTGCTTGGAGCTACGTTAAGACGACTGGTGGAGCAGAACCATCTAATTAGTCCTGTTAGTTTTCAGTCAGCTGCAGGGGGTCGTATAGAAGTAGATACGATGCGGATTATTATGCCCTATATGTAACATCACTCACCGTTATCATTATCATTCACCATCAACAACATCGTTCATCACCATCATTACTATCACTCACCATCAGCAGCATCGTTCACTATCATTACCATCACTCACCATCAACAGCATCGTTCATCACCATCATTACCATCACTCACCATCAACAACATCGTTCACCATCATTCACCATCAACAACATCGTTCACCATCATTCACCATCAACAACATCGTTCACCATCATTCACCATCAACAACATCGTTCATCACCATCATTACTATCACTCACCATCAACAGCATCGTTCACTATCATTACCATCATTACTAACATTCACCACCATTGCCAACAATACTATCCTTCACCACCATTACTATCCTTCACCATCATTACTACCATTCACCACCATTACAATCATCTTCATAATCATCACCATCACCACTGTGCCCAGTGACCGGAGCCCAATATACGCTCATATATGGCTGACAATTTACACTGATGGTCACTCTCGTTATTACTAAATATCTTTTTCCTGTGCCCTCTGACTTTGGAAAAGAAAAACATAAATAAGAAAATCTAAAATTGTCTACCCTGTATTTCTGTTACCATAACAGAAAACGAATCTCGAAAATTCATAGAAAATAAATTCTTTAGGGGAGACTCCTCGAAATGACTCGTGTTGATAGAAGGTACCACCCTGGAGATGCACCCTTCTACTGGGTCTATTTACAGCTAGATGAACAGTTGCATTAGGTGATAGGAAACGTACCCAACCATTCCGGTTCCGGCCGAATATAAAACTCGGGATCCCGGATCGTGAATCGAGAACGAAGCCATTTGACAGTCAATAAACTACCCACTCACCCAATTTCAGTACTCCAGACACGCACCTTCACCCTTATAATTATTCCTGTCAATTTGCATTGCAGTTACCATGTTGAAATCAATTTCTACTTCAACGTACCTTTTAATTACTCTTACTTTTATCTGATAGATTAAGGACCTGCCCGAGACGCTATTTGTGTTAGTGGCTTTGCAAGAATGTAAGAACACCAATGTTATGTATTCTTACAACCCAATCTTCCCGCTTGTACATAAATGCAATAAACAAAATTAAGAACACTAATATCACGTGTTGACCAGACCACACACTAGAAGGTGAAGAGACGACGACGTTTCGGTCCGTCCTGGACCATTCTCAAGTCGATTGTGGCATTCGCCATTCACAATCGACTAATATCACGAATTAATTTTATATATTTATTATTATTATTATTATTATTATTATTATTATTATCAATGTATTATAATTTTAACCGCCAAAATCATCATGAGGAAAGTGTCATAACTATCCTTACATGGACTACTGTATTTCGCACATCCTTCACTACCGTGCAACAACAGTCATCCCAGAACAATGTCAACTTGGAAACGAGGAAAGGCGATGGGCTACACCATTCAACTCTGCAAACATGCCATAACAGGGCTGACAACCCCACAAACATGCGATAACAGGGCTGACAACCCCACAAACATGCTATAATAGGGCTGACAACCCCACAAACATGCCATAACAGGGCTGACAACCCCACAAACATGCCATAACAGGGCTGACAACCCACAAACATGCTATAATAGGGCTGACAACCCACAAACATGCCATAACAGGGCTGACAACCCCACAAACATGCCATAACAGGGCTGACAACCCCACAAACATACCATAACAGGGCTGACAACCCCACAAACATGCCATAACAGGGCTGACAACCCTACAAACGAGACGTGACAAACTTGAACATGTGGAGATAATCAAGATACAGAACAAACCAAACAAGCTCATCTGGCTCGTATAGAACAAACAAAACCACCGGAACTGCCTACCCGCCAGAGGTAAAGACCAAGACAGCGCTACAGTTCAAAGACCATTTACGCAACCATTTACGAAACCTGTACATCTTTTTTAAATCATAACACCTTTGTTGATATTTATGAAACTTCACTTGTTAGAAAAACCTCGTAACGCTTCGCAGCTCATGAAATGTTATATACATATATACAAGTCGCCACGATTAAGGAAAGATAATAACTCATTGTTTCGGGGGACAGGCAGCCAGTGTATATGTACATGTAAGGCTTATATGGAGGTCCTCTTTCCAGGGTTTCAAATTCGATCCTTATCCTGACCCCTTCACAGTGCTATATAGTCGTAATGGCTTGGCGCTTTCCCCCTGATAGTTCCCTTCCCTTCCCTTTCCAGGGTCAAATTACTGACCCTCTCCCAGGATGCAACCCCCACAACAAGCTAATTCCTGGGTACCTATTTACTCCTAGGTGAACAGATGCATTCGGTGATAGGAAATGCGCGGCCAGCCAGTTGTGTGGTTGTGTAAATGCTTCAATAATCCTGGCCCGGTCTCAGGAAGCAAGTCTCAGGTGGAAGAGAAAGGATAAAGTGAAGAGGAGGAACAGAGCAGACGTAATTAAAAAGGCGTAGAGAACAGAAGAAAAAATGGAGGAAGAGGAAAATGATAAGGGAGAAGGAAAGACCGAATCAAGCAGAGAGAGNTCCACTATTGTATGAGCAACTTCGTCTTGCGTAATGTCTTAGTAACAAAGATCTCTAGTACACTCTTCACTCATTCCCTCACACACGCTGACTCTCATTATACTCACTCTCTTCCCCTTACCAAGCATACCACGGAAGCTGATACTCGTTTAAATTCATCTTACGATCTCGCTAAAGACTCGAGGGACAGTGATCCAGGCGCCCTGAAGATAATGGTATGTCAAGTGGTCCTTATGTCGCTGTGTGAAGGAGTCTGTACATGTGAAGGAGTCTGTACATGTGAAGGAGTCTGTACATGTGAAGGAGTCTGTACATGTGAAGGAGTCTGTACATGTGAAGGAGTCTGTACATGTGAAGGAGTCTGTACATGTGAAGGAGTCTGTACAAAGCTTTGTGTATGTTTGTATGTGTAAACAGCTATTCCTTTAAGAACTGGAAATCAATAAAAAGGCTTGGTGAAACGCACAGCACTCGAAGTGAAAAAACTATCCAAATTGTGTCCTGGACAGCTTTAAGATTTTTGTAAAGTATTATAATACAGCCTACCCAGATTCGTGAGTATAGGAAGGAAGGTATTTGACTGGGTAAACTGATTGTATTTCCAACACAGTCTTTGAGTTGTTGTTTAAGATTCGCTACCTAGAACAAAGAGTTCCAAGTAGCACGGGCTATGGTGAGCCCGTAGTGGTCTAAGTCTTTGAGCGTTAGTGTTGGTGTTGGTGGTGGTGGTGGTGGTGGTGACGACACAATAACAATGTCCAGTAAACCTAAGCTGGAAGCAACACGAACCGTCACAGATTACCGGAAAATAAGACACACACACTCATCATCCTTTACCTTTTCTTCAACTTCTACTTCTGTTCCACCTCGTCCTTCTCTTCCTACTTCTCATGTCTTACTTCTCCTACTCCTCCTCCCGCCGTCTCGACACATCCACCAAGGTCGCAAGTTTCTCTTGGCGGTGTTCCCACTTGGCGGCTGTGGTTCCTGCTCCGGAACTGTCCTTGCTCAATGGTCCCATTTTTCCTTCCGTCGCTCTAAGGCCTTCCCGTCCTGCCGCACCCTGGGCCTTCCTGTCCTGTCGCACCCTGGTCCTTCCCGTCCTGTCACACCCTGGGCCTTCCCGTCCTGTCACACCCTGGGCCTTCCCGTCCTGCCGCCTGTCTTTCCTGGGTCTTCCCGTCAATGGCCATTAACCAAAGTCAAGATCACATTACCCACGATGAAAGTCACAACAACTCAGGTCATATATCATCGTCCTTAAACCCGCAACCTCATTTTATTAAAATGTTTTTTTTTGTAAAATCCTATCAGATTTGCAATATTTTAACATCCCCCCCCCCCCCGTTCCTCTCCTCTGAGGTGGATGCTGTTCTCCAGTCCCCGCATTACTGCGATCCGTCGCTACCCACCAGTAGACCATAAGGTTAATGTCATTACGCAAAACATTAAATGGCATTAACCTCCATAACCGCCATATTGCTGAAAATGTTTCATGTTTAATGACCAATGGCATCCCTGCCCAAACTGGTTGCCTGTTCGCGCTTTACCAGCTGAAATATACGGCCGAAATATACGAGAGCATTAGCTGGGAGGGGGTGGGCCACGGTCGGGAGGGGGTGGGCCACGGTCGGGAGGGGTGGGCCACGGTCGGGAGGGGTGGGCCACGGTCGGGAAGGGTGGGCCACGGTCGGGAAGGGTGGGCCACGGTCGGGAAGGGTGGGCCACGGTCGGGAAGGGTGGGCCACGGCCGGGAGGGGGTGGGCCATAAATCGCGGACAATTTGGATGCGTGCATGATCGCTACTTCGATCTCAGCAAGGCACCTGTAAGGTAATAACACCGACCTTGCTTCCCGGAGCACCTTATTGAACTATGACCTCAAACAGTGCAACACTGTCAGAGTTAAAATACAAAATCTTCTTTAAATAAGCGGCTGGCTGCGAACAAGTACACAACAGACATGCTCACCACCTATAAAATTCTCAGAGGAATTGACTGGGTTGATAAACTTAAACTAGACATCGTTTGTCGTCGTCTCTTCACCTTCTAGTGTGTGGTCTGGTCAACATACTTTAGCCACGTTATTGTGACTCATCGCCTGCAAACTTAAACTGTTTTGCATGGGTGGAAAACAAACAAGGGGATACAGATGGAAAGTTAGTATTCAAATGAGCCAAAGAGACATTAGAAAGAATTTGCTCAGTGTCAGAGTTAACAAATGGAATGTCCTAAGAAGTGATGTGGTGGAGGCAGACTCCATACATTGTTTCAAATATAGATATGCAAGAGCCCACTAGGCTTAGGAACCTGTACACCTGTTTATTAACTGTGTTATGAATACAACTCCAGGAGTGAGATATACAAATCCAGGTGTCATGAATACAACTGCAGGTGTTATGTATACAACCCCAGATAACACCAGAATTCAACAGGGGAAACAAGAAGGCTAAAAAGACAATATCTTACGTGACTCTCAAGAAGTATTTGACACGTCGTCGTCAAAGATGGTATACAAGGCTTGGAGACAAGCTAGAATAACTAGGAAAATACTGACCTGAATACTAGAGTACCTGAAGAACAGAAAACAAATTCACAATCATGAGGTATCGTGCTAGAGGGATCCACAATGCTTGCACTTGGGACCAATGTTGTTCCGAATTTACGTAAATGACTAGTGCTTGGAGGAATAAACTACATGGATAGGTTAAGGGAACTAAGCATCACAACCTATGAGGAAAGTAGGAACAATAGAGATATAATCACTACATACAAGGTACCCGACGGAAAGAACGAATACAAACTGTTTAAATTAAGACAAAGCAAGACACCAAGCCATTGGTGAAAGCTGGAAACGCAAATGAGTCGAGCAATGGCCTTGAAGTAGTAGTCGTGGTAGCCACTCCCCTTCACAACATAGGCCAGACACAACAAAGAATTCAAGTGTTAGAAGTTAAACTAAAAAGGACCTGGAACAACAAGGCTAGAAGGCAGGACATGAAGGAGTAAGACCTCAATTTGACGCAGTCACTATTAGGAGAAGGAGGACGAGGAGGAGACGCAAAGGAGGACGAGGAGGAGGACGCAAAGGAGGACGAGGAGGACGAGGAAGAGGTCATGGACAAGGATGAGGTCATGGACGAGGAGGACGAGGAAGAGGTCATGGACAAGGAAGAGGTCATGGACGTGGAGGACACTGCTTGTGAGTATACGTATTCGTGCAATCAGAAACTTTATATTATTTTGAAGTACACTTGTTAGAAAATGTATAAATATATTGGATCCTGCGTCTTGGGTCTTCTAGAGACGGCTGGCTGACTGGCTGGCTGGCTGGCCACTCAAAAACCCACTCACTCGCTCCCTCAAAAGGCCACTCAAAGGACATATTGCAAGCCAACCCACGGCACACTCTCGTTGCCTTCGCTACACGTGTCTTGCCAGACCGACGCCACCAGGGCCTCAATGACGTCTCCAGTGGCACTTGGGTGTGCTCGGCTTCAAGTACCGGACATCTTCAGACGCACTTGGCTCTTCCCAGTTTTAACCCTCGGAAGTCGCCTCCAGTATCATTTGGACATACCAAGTTGCAAAGCCAGGAATGACATCTATGACACTTTGATCCGGTCGGTTGTGAGATACCCCCAACAACTCCCTCCCTTTCACTTCGGTATGAAAGTCTAAGCCTTTTTATACTGTCCTAAAGAGCGTGTCATTGTAGGATGTTGCTTGACCGGCGCTACTGCCACTGCCTCACGACTGTTTAATGTCACAAGGTTCACTCATTCGCGTCATTTATAAATGCAAAAGTGGACGTGTTCCTTATCCCCTTTAGCGCTCCCCCTTGTTCTCAATCCTCTTCTCACCCTTCAAAGATCTCCCTTTTACGCCAGAAGGGGAGATGAATCAGACCGGAGCGACAAAGGTTCGGAAAGGTGAAGATTTCTACGATAAAAAGTTAGTATGGTTTAAACTTTGTTGGAACATTGTGGGAGAGAGATGTCCTCGCTGGGAAGGAGACGAACGAGGGAGAGATGATCCTACTGTAGGAACGGATGGCCGTTAATGCTGTATGCATGAGTAGGAAGGCAACATATATTGATGTGGGATTGATGGATTGTTTCAAGCGAAGGTTAGACATTAATGAATGAGTTTGGATGCATATAAATAGGAGTTGCCTCGTCTGGGTCAATAGACCTTCTGCAGTTTCCACCAAACTTATGTTCTTATCGAAACCACAGCGAACGTTCTTAATGATAGCGATGAACTCCAAAGAGTCATGGAACTTCAAATATTAATAACCTTCATAACACAAACTTTGGCGTTTATTTCTTAACGCTCTGGAGAAAATGATCAAATACTGGACATGAGTTCCAGACTCCCACATACTGGAACAGATAATCAGACACTCCTTCCGTTCCAGACTCCCACATACTGGAACAGATAATCAGACACTCCTTCCGTTCCAGACTCCCACATACTGGAACAGATAATCAGACACTCCTTCCGTTCCAGACTCCCACATACTGGAACAGATAATCAGACACTCCTTCCGTTCCAGACTCCCACATACTGGAACAGATATCAGACACTCCTTCCGTTCCAGACTCCCACATACTGGAACAGATAATCAGACACTCCTTCCGTTCCAGACTCCCACATACTGGAACAGATGCTCAGACACTCCTTCCGTTCCAGACTCCCACATACTGGAACAGATACTCAGACACTCCCACCATTCCAAACCGCAACAGACTCTACAAAGCCGCCACTCTTCCTCTTCTATACTTCAGGGTTCTTACACATGCTCAGTTCTTTCAGCACTTGATTCTTTTGACTGCAATCTCTTTTCATTTCCCAAGAGCTAAATCTTGAGTTTCTACAACTGATGACTGTATCCAGAGCTGCTGAGGCATGTGTACTCACCTAGTTGTGCTTGCGGGGTTGAGCTCTGGCTCTTTGGTCCCGCCTCTCAACCGTCAATCAACAGGTGTACAGGTTCCTGAGCCTACTGGGCTCTATCATACCTACACTTGAAACTGTGTATGGAGTCAGCCTCCACCACATCACTTCCTAATGCATTCCATTTGTCAACCACTCTGACACTACAAAAGTTGAGTGTGTGTGTGTGTGTGTGTGTGTGGGTGTGTGTGTGTGTGTGTGTGTGTGTGTGTGTGTGTGTGTGTGTGTGTGTGTGTGTGTGTGTCTTGAAGGCAGAAGAGTTAAGAAAACCATGATCACCGCCTACAAAATTCCAAGGGGAATTGATAGGATAGTTAATGACAAAGTATTTAGCAAGGGTGGAACACGAACAAGGGGACATAAGTAGAAACTTAGTACTCAAATGAGCCACAGAGACATTCGAAAGAATTTGCTCAGTATCAGTGTTGTTAAAAAATTGAAAAGCATTAGGCAGTGATGTGGTGGAGGCTGACTCTATACACAGTTTCAAATGTAGATATGATAGAGCTCAATAGGCTCAGGAATCTGTACACCAGTTGATTGACAGTTGAGAGGCGGGACCAAAGAGCCAGAGCTCAACCCCCGCAAGCACAAATAGGTTAGTACACACACACACACACACACATTGACATTGTGTGTGTGACACATTGACAGTTGAGAGGCGGGACTAAAGAGCCAGAGCTCAATCCCCGCAAGCACAACTAGGTGAGTACACACACACTTAAAGGGGTACCCAGCGGTGACCGGGTCTCTGTAATTAATCTCTCTCATCCTCTTCATAATATCTATTACCGAAAAAAAACACAAAACAAAAAAGCTGAAATATTTACATTTACATTACACGATGCTTCAGAGGCATTCTTCCTACTCTTGTGTCTCCCAAGTATTTCAGTCTCTCTTTCCGCACGATTGGGTTGTAGTTACGTAAAAAAAAAGCGATAATCAAGGGGATTGGGGAATGGGAATTGGAAGGGAAAAGACCAAGAATTACTATCCCCAAGATACCAAAAGAGCTGAAATTTGACAGAAATATTTTCTTTCCTGAAGTGAAATATTGTTACTGTTAGACACGGTGTGGAGAACAGGTTTATAAGTCTTTAAAAAGTCAAGGTAGATTGCATTCCCAATAATAAGTTATTAAATGATAGACAGAACCCACCTTGGAACAGTAGCTGGTCTGGTAGGAACGGATCGCCAGCGAAGCTTTTAATTAAAATTAAATCCGTGCCGTCCGACTGCTAATTGAAATGTCCGTTTTTCAAACTTCAAAGAAAACACATCAACCTCCTCCTCTCCACACTAGGCTTTTACTACAGCTTTATCTTGTGGATTATCTAAGATTACCGACCGTAAGAACTGCAACCTTCACTCACATAATAAACTCTTCGCTGTTTACGTTCAACTTGTGGTTTGTTTTCGTGGGTAATTACTTCGTGGCCTTCAGGAAGCAGCATCAAAACACCTCGAGCGGGACACAAACAAGTAAGGATCGCCTACCTTGGCCTGGTGTCATCCCGGGACAAATTAGGAGCAGGTTTGGTTTTAGATACAAATGTTTTGACTACTAGCAGGACAGAACCGACTGGACACGTTTCCATTCACCTGATGCACCAGTTCAGCTAGCAGCAAATAGATACTACGGGTGATAGCCGACTGTTGTGGGTCGCATCTTAGGGATGTCGATAAACCTATAAGTACAGGCTCTCCGTCCCGGTCAGCGGGAAATAATTATCAAACCGTGTTAAAAAAATGCTACAAATCACACCTAATTTTGTCATCTGTCGTTGGTATTAGAAGGTTCCTATTTGGTGGAGCCTCTGAACGTCGCCGTCTTTAGCCAGTGGCTTCCGTAGTGGTTGGGCACCATTCCTTTCCCCCGTCCCATCCCAAATCCTTATTATCCTGACACCCTTCCAAGTGCCATATAGTCGCAATGGCTTGGCGCTTTCTCTTGGTAACCCCCCCTAGCTTCTCTTCCGTACTACTTGTGCCCGTCACACCCGATACTCTAGCCGACGTTACCTGTCAGTCACCTTGTACCAGGACAGTCACCTATGTCACACCTCATGTATGTGTCAGCGTCACCTTGTACTACGACAGTCACCTGAATAATACCTCACATGTGAGGTATTATTCAGGTGAATTATTATCCAATTGTGAGTGTCAGATTTACCTTATTCCAGCATTCCTTGAAGCTTGATGGTAAGGTTGGAACTTGGAGTCTGGGGAACACTTCTCCAAACTATCGACACTTGGGGAATTCAAGAGCCCGCATTCCATGTTCCCTGAGCAAGAAGCCAATGACGGGACGACGCGTGGCTTTCTTATTACAGCTGAGCTAATCCCAATGACTCAAATTTGTTCTTTGTGTGTACAAATTGTCTTTCAGGCAGATGTCTTGTTTAATGAGGCCGTGTGTGTGTGTGTTCTGGATGGATAGTTCTACCACGTAGATCTGAGATTTTGTATGACTAGCTGTCATCATAGTGTAGTACAAATGTTGTTATTTTTGTATTGACACCTAGTTATTTATACAGCTACCCTAGAACTATATAATGATTACATGGGTACATTCCCCTTCACCCTCACACACCCTAACATTCGCCTCCCACACACCCTAACATTCGCCTCCCACACACCCTAACATTCGCCTCCCTCACACCCTAACATTCACCCTCACAGTTTAATTAATAAGCTTGACAAGTGACAAGGGAAGCCGAGTAATAACTGATGGGAAGGTTAGAACCTTAAGTGTCCAATTAATCTCAGTATATCACTGTGCTCTGAGAGAGAGAGAGAGAGAGAGAGAGAGAGAGAGAGAGAGAGAGAGAGAGAGAGAGAGAGAGAGAACTAGAGAGAGAGAGAGAGAGAGAGAGAGAGAGAGAGAGAGACAGACACCCCGACCTTCCAGCCTCACCCAAAAAACTGGGACATCTAACCCACCGTACCCCCCCCCCCCCACCCCCCTGTCTCACAAGAAGGCACCCCACCAGCTGACTCTTCCTCAGCCAATCAGAGCGCAACCATTCCAAAGTCTCGACACACCTCGTTCTGTGATTGGCGAAGCGTGGTGAGCATTGATTCCCATTCCCTCCCTCTCTCTCCCTCTCCCTTCCTCCTCTATTCCCTTCCCAGTTCCACAAGGATCAATGGATCGATAATCAATAATTACCCACTCGTGTACTGCACTCCTGCCATGCCCTCGTGACACCGCCCTCAGAGTGCAAGGGGAGAGGAGAGAATAGGGGGGAACAAGAAGATAAAGAGTGGTAGCCTGCAGAGAAAAGAACAAAGAACAGTTCTATACCAAGGGGATAGAACTGGTAGGGAGGGTTAAGGAACCGTATAGGACAACAGACCAAGACGTGCAGGAGACGATGATTAAGATGATACAGAAGAGAAAGGAGAATAAGAGACAAGTGAGAGAAAAAAAGGGTGAAGGTAAGGTAATTATCAGGAGGAAGTGTTAAGCCAGTACCACTACATAGCGCCTGGAAGGGATGTGAGAAGGATCAAAGATATATTGTAGGGAAGGAGTAGTGCCCAAGCACTTAAACTATCGGAGGATCGAACGCGGACTTGCAAGAAGCGAGGCCGTCGCTCTACTGACCAATCCAAGCAGTTGAGTTAAAGTAGTTCGAAGCACTCGTTACACAACACGTAAACAACTGATCATTGTTTACTAAAACAGGATGAATTCATTCACGTTAGAAAAGTTTTTGCTAATTGCTTCAAGGTCAACCTTCACAAATTTATCTACCTGCGTTTGCCATATATATTTGGTTTCATTACTACTACCATCGCTGTTTACACCAAGGATTCATTACTAAGGTGCAATCATGACTAAACGACAAGCATGAGACTGAGAAGGTTTACTGGTGAATTACCGGGGGACCTGCTGCATGGGTGACAGCTTCTTCCCCGTATCAACCTACCCTGGCTTTGCGCCCTGGAGAGGTCACTCCAGACCGACAACCAGAGCGCAACTCCATAGTCTCCTGAAACTGATGGATGCCTACAACTCTACCAGGGGTCAGGCTTTCACTAATTGGTCACGGTCAAAGGAAAGTCTCAGTGGAGCGATACAGATAATTGATTGATAAAGATTAAGCCACCCAAGAGGTGGCACGGGCATGAATAGCCCGTAAGTGGTACAAAATTTGTTCAGTAATTCTTTTCAGTATTCTGAGGGTCAGATACAGAGCTTCAGGGGTCGTTCAGCTGCGGCTTCATGTAGCACAGTGGTCTACGTTCTCGGCTCATTATCGAGGGACCAGAGTTCAACCCCCGTTGTGGGCAAAAAGGGTTGGGCACGTTCTCCTTTACCTGACGCCTCTGTTCATATGGCAGTAAAGTAGGTACTGTACCTGGTAGTTAAGCAATTATGTTACAGCCCCGCTCCTGTGTCAGGTAAGTCCACAACGGGCTCACCATAGCCCGTGCTACTTGCAACTTTTAGTTCCAAGTAGCTGAATCTAAAACAACAACAACAGTTAAGCAATCCAACCTTATTTTAACATACTAAGTAGGTTAGGTAAGGTCGGTGTTTTCTATGAAGCTTTTCAAGGGAAACTATTATGTTTAGTATGTCACCTATGCACGTAACTAATAAGTCAATATTGACTATACGAATTTGCGAGGACGGGTTGAGCAATCAGTAGTTGACCCAGGGTGACCTCCTAATTACAGACGTCCTGTTCCCACCAACACAATTATTACACAACCTCGCTCACGATGCTATGAATATTTCCCTTACCACTTCAGAGTCTAGCTAAGAAACCATTACAAAGTTAAACAGCTTGTGCCATTGGGCATCATACATAATTATGAAGAGGGAAGAACTGAAGGAGATGAGGAATGTCTTGATCTTTTACGTCATTAATCTTGACAAGTGAGGCGTCATGATAGATGGAGCCGCCAGCGATCTCCACCAGAGGGAAACCTTTGGGGATTTGGAAGCAAAAATGATCAAGTTAAACTTTTCCCAAAGACTTTTCAAAGCTTTTTATAAATTTTTATTGACCGTCGAAAGAGGACCATAAGAAAATAAGGTGAGGTAAAACGGTCTATAATGACACCATCAAAAGTTGTGAGAGAACTTTCCGGATAATATGGCGGGAGTTCATCGCAGAAAACTGGAGCGAACGTGAGGCAGACTTAATTATTTGACAAACACGGCCCACGCTCGGCTGTGGGACAAATACATCTCGCCTTTCACGACTTAATTATATACTCACTAAATCTATAATACTGGCATATTTTGTAACTATATTACTTACGTTCTACACTCTCTCGATCATTTTGTTATAATGTACCATGACTAACGGCTTCGTTATACCATGACTAACTGCTTCGTTAGTGACTGTCTTCTTAAGAAAAAATATAGTCAATGAAACAGACAACTTTTCACATTTGATGCATTGTGAGTACAAGGTGAGGCTCCTACTGCCTGCTGAGTGATTGTCACTACTCCATATATATATACAAACGAAATGCGGTCAAGTATCGCGTCAGACTAGAAATAAAATTAATTTTGGAGAATTGATTTTTCAATTACCATCGACAGTAAAAAGAAACATAAGAAATATTGAGAAAATTCGTGTTAGAATTATTAATCTTACTTTTTCGGTCATATTTAATAACATATGTTTACAAGAAAGACTGCTACCAATATATATATATATATATATATATATATATATATATATATATATATATATATATATATACCAGTATGTACACAAAAGGAAACGTGATATACGCCCTCGGATCACCATCCAGGATCCCGAGTTCAATCCCCGGTTGTGACAGCAAATGGTTGGTCACGTTTTCCCTTTTTCCCTTTCACTTGATGCCAGTGTTCACCTAGTAGTAAACAGATACCTGGCAGTTAGGTAACTGTTTGCCTTGCATTCTGACGAAGGTCAGTAGTTGGCCTAGTAGAGACCATGAATAGTCTAACTAAAGGCTTCCTGTCCCCAGCAACAGGAAATATACAAAATCATATTAATCAGCTGTGTCTTTCTCGAATGCAATACAGGGTAATACGTATTGATGACAACAAAATAAATATGTAGTGATAATACATATATAGAGGATGAAATAGATGAGCAAAGTATGAAATAAAGGTAGTAAGAGTCCGCAGGAGGAGACTGGCGAGGACAGGACCCGCATCTGGCCATCGTCTCCCACCTAAGTCAACTTTCTGGCTCCACTTTTAAAGAGATTGCTTCTCTACTTGAGAAATTACAGCTTTTTAACCTTCGAGTCTTTTTCTCCGCCTCCTTTGCTTCGATCGTGGTCACTCAGACCCTGGTCCCGCCTGCCCTAAACTCTCCATACATGGTTTACATGCTTTACTGATCTGATTAAAGATTGCCTTAGGTGTTAATAATTCATTACAGTGTGTATTCACCTAGTTGTGCTTGCGGGGGTTGAGCTCTGCTCTTTCGGCCCGCCTCTCAACTGTCAATCAATCAACTATTACTAACTACTACTTTTTCACCCCCCCCCCCCGACAGGAAGCAGCCCGTAACAGCTGTCTAACTCCCAGGTTCCTCTTTACTGCTAGGTAACAGGGGCATCACGGTGAAAGAAACTGCCCATTTTGTTTCTCGCCGGCGCCGGGAATCGAACTCCGGTCAACAGGATTACGTGCGGAGCGTGCTGTCCACTCAGCCACCAGCGCCCTGTGTACTCACCTAATTGGGTGAGTACACAACTGTGTGTGTGTGTGTGTGTGTGTGTGTGTGTGTGTGTGTGGTGTGTGTGTGTGTGTGTGTGTGTGTGTGTGTGTGTGTGTGTGTGTGTGTGTGTGCGTGCGCGCCTGCAGCATCGAGCTGTTAGTTCTAAATATCTATTAAATATATTTCTTTCTCAAAAACACATCCCCAGGATGCAACAGGCAACAACTGACTTACTTCCAGGTACTGCTAAGTGAACAGACGCATCAGATGAAAGAAACTCCGCTCATTTATTAGTTTCGTCGGGGATTCGAACCCAGACCATCTAAACATAATCTCGGAAATACAATAAACAAAGCCAAATAACTGACGAACTACCTTTCAAAAGCTGAGTGGAGCCCCGACCTTCCAAAGAACAATTATATTAAACAATATATGGAAGGGAGTACCACCTCTGGCTGGAAGAGGGGGACCCTCAGCCTCGGAGGAAAGCACACATAACACATTAGAGGGAATGTTTAGGTCCCATCCAGTACAGTTTCTGAATATCAAAAAAAAAGTCCAAAATATTAACATAAAAATTTAAAGCGGGGATTGGTCAAGACATGAAAATTTAAAGCAGGGGTTGGTCAAGACATGAAAATTTAAAGCGGGGATTGGTCAAGACATGAAAATTAAAGCGGGGTTGGTCAAGACATGAAAATTTAAAGCAGGGGTTGGTCAAGACATGAAAATTTAAAGCAGGGTTGGTCAAGACATGAAAATTTAAAGCGGGGTTGGTCAGGACATGAAAATTTAAAGCGGGGGTGGTCAAGACATGAAAATTTAAAGCATGGTTTGGTCAGGACATGAAAATTTAAAGCGAGGGTTGGTCAGGACATGAAAATTTAAAGCGGGGATTGGTCAAGACATGAAGCTACTGCTAAAGGTAAAGTAGCAAAGTATCTTTACCTAAAGCTACTGCTTTAGGTAAAGGTACCACCAGGTAATGTTACACCAAGAGGTGCAGTCCGTTTCTCGGTGAGTATACGCTTCTCCTTATACACTGAGAGTTGACTTTAGTCTTTGACTCTGCTCAGGACTTAAGTATACTTGCTGGTTGGTCAGGAAGTTATTGGGGGCGGTCTTACTTAATAATAACCCGTAGTTGATTGGTCTTAAGCCCCAATACTAATCCAGTAGAATGTCTATGCTTAGCCACATCTCGATAAGCTCTACTATCTTGAGATCTTGAGATGATTTCGGGGCTTTTTAGTGTCCCCGCGGCCCGGTCCTCGACCAGGCCAACTAGGTCAAACATTCTCTATACACACCTCTGCTCTAAGATCACGAGAGTGACCTAGGATCCCACCTGTGCTCTAAGATCATACGAGTCCTCTAAGATAACATGATCTAAGATAACACTTTCTAAGATAACACATACGATAACAATGATTTTTAAGATCATTCATCTGATACGCTCCAGCAGTTTATGTAACCATAATCGTTGGAGGACGGTTATAGCATTCAAGCGTTTATATATATATATATACATACATATATGCACACTATACGAGCAGCTAACAGGTATATCATTAGTAAGGAGACAAACGTCATCCACAGCTTCAACAGCTGATATACGGGCCGTTAAAAGGACGAGAGTGGCTGCCCCAGCTAAACGACAGTTTATGACGGAGCCCAAGAGTTGAAACTCGTTCAGTCTTGAAGAATTTGTTAAGCACAAGTATGTAGGTNAAAAGAGTAATAGATAGTTGGAACAAGCTAAGTGAGAAGGTGGTGGAGGCCAAAACCGTCAGTAGTTTCGAAGTTTTATACGAAAAAGAGTACTGGGAAGATGGGACACCACAAGCGTAACTCTCATTCTGTAACTACACTTAGGTAATTACACTTAATTTCACACAAACACAGACACACACACACTTCTCAGAGGAATTGACAGGGTAGATAAGGATAAACTGTTTAACTCTGGTGGTACGCGAACAAGGGGACACAGATGGAGACTGAGTACCCAAATGAGCCACAGGGTCGTTAGAAAGATCTTTTTCAGTGTCAGAGTAGTTAACATGTGGAATGCATTAGGAAGTGATGTAGTGGAGGCTGACTCCATCCGCAGTTTCAAGTGTAGATATGATAGAGCCCAGTAGGCTCAGGAATCTGTACACCAGTTGATAGACAGTTGAGAGGCGGGACCAAAGAGCCAGTCCTCAACCCATGCAAGCACAACTAGGTGAGTAAAACTAAGTTAGTACACACACACACACACACACACACACAGGGGGCCAGGGGGCCATGCTACAGGGGCCAGGTAGCATGGTGGATAGCGCGCAGGATTCGTAATTCTGTGGCGCGGGTTCGATTCCCGCACTCGGCAGAAACAAATGGGCAAAGTTTCTTTCACCCTGAATGCCCCTGTTACCTAGCAGTAAATAGGTACCTGGGAGTTAGTCAGCTGTTACGGGCTGCTTCCTGGTGTGTGTGTGTGTGTGTGGTGTGGAAAAAAAAAAGTAGTTAGTGTAGTTAGTAAACAGTTGATTGACAGTTGAGAGGCGGGCCGAAAGAGCAAAGCTCAACCCCCGTAAAATACAACTAAGTGAATACAACTAAGTGAATACACACACACACACACACACACACAGGTCATGTAAGTGTCCAGGTTCCACATACATCCGTCACAAGCCGAGACGTCCCGAGTACCTCCAAGACGGTAGAACGGGTGCTCCATCAGCCCGATAACTGCCTAAGATCTCCGCCGCCTCCCCACGAGGCCTGGGGCTAGATTCACGAAGAAGTTACGCAAACACTTACGAATCTGTACATGTAGACCAGACCACACACTAGAAGGTGAAGGGACGACGACGTTTCGGTCCGTCAAAAAATCGACCTGAGAATGGTCCAGGACGGACCGAAACGTCGTCGTCCCTTCACTTCTAGCGTGTGGTCTGGTCAACATACTTTAGCCACGTTATTGTGACTCATCGCCTGCGAATCTGTACATCTTTTCTCAATCTTTGGCGGCTTTGTTTACAATTATTAAACAGTTAATGAGCTCCGAAGCCCCAGGAGGCTGTTTATAACAATAACAACAGTCGATTGAGAAGTTTTCATGCTTGAAAACAGTTTAATAAATGTAGCCAAAGCCATCAAAGATTGAGGAAAGATGTACACTTTCGTACGTGCTTGCGTAAGTGCTTCGTGAATCTGGCCCCTGCTTGCCTGAGGCCGTCAAGCCTCTCCGAAGCACAGCCAACACCATTCCTTTGCGTCATGCGATCAATTCCTATCCCATCAGAGCAGACTTTTATCGCCGGAATTGTCTTGTGTAAACAAAAACAAATATAAAATGTCAACATTTTCCCGTGAACGAGTTTTGTCGTTGCAATGTATTCAATTTTCAAATATATTTATTATTAATTGATGAGAGCACATATCCCCCCAACAAATAAATAAACCAACGGTTGTCAGCGTTCACGTGAAGTAAAAAAACATGCGGTTGACTGTTTTAATTTCTGGAAATCCTACCACCCCCAAAAATATGTATATAAACCACAAGCAATACATTAAAACGTTATATTCCACTGCAATGTTAAGATTACAAATAAAACAACGCCTTCTCATTATTTTTCTACAATGTTGTGTTCATCATTGTAGAGATAGACCAGTGTAGGTGTTGTTGCTTGTTAGACCTGAGGTCACAGCCAGTGGCTAATTGCTTCTTCACCACGGTAATAAATATATTCATGACGAGGTCATACAAAATTGATTATCAGTGTGTGTGTGAAGGGCTGAGACTTGCATGGGGAGCGTGGGAAGGGAGAGTGAGAGTGGGAGAGGGCGGGAAGGTAGATAGTGAGACGGAAAAAGAGAGAAAGAGGAAAAGGAGTGAACAATTCCTTCGGATCAAGTCTTTTTAGTGAGTTTCAGAGGATTCTTGTTAGTGCTAATGGACTGTGGTTGAGACAGATTATGTTTCTGGGGTCCGCCTCTTAATCATCAAAGATTTTTCAAGAAAGCATTAGTTTGTTCATAGCCAGACGGTCGTACGTTAGTTTCTACAGTGGGCCGTCCGTTAGTTTCCACAGTGGGCCGTCCGTTAGTTTCCACAGTGGGCCGTCCGTTAGTTTCCACAGTGGGCCGTCCGTTAGTTTCCACAGTGGGCCGGTCGTCAGTTTCCACAGAGGGCCGTCCGTTAGTTTCCACAGTGGGCCGTCCGTTAGTTTCCACAGTGGGCCGTCCGTCAGTTTCCACAGTGGGCCGGTCGTCAGATTCCACAGTGGGCCGTCCGTTAGTTTCCACAGTGGGCCGTCCGTTAGTTTCCACAGTGGGCCGTCCGTCAGTTTCCACAGTGGGCCGTCCGTTAGTTTCCACAGTGGGCCGTCCGTTAGTTTCCACAGTGGGCCGGTCGTCAGTTTCCACAGTGGGCCGTCCGTTAGTTTCCACAGTGGGCCGTCCGTTAGTTTCCACAGTGGGCCGTCCGTCAGTTTCCACAGTGGGCCGGTCGTCAGTTTCCACAGTGGGCCGTCCGTTAGTTTCCACAGTGGGTCGTCCGTTAGTTTCCACAGTGGGCCGTCCGTCAGTTTCCACAGTGGGCCGTCCGTTAGTTTCCACAGTGGGCCGTCCGTTAGTTTCCACAGTGGGCCGGTCGTCAGTTTCCACAGTGGGCCGGTCGTCAGTTTCCACAGTGGGCCGTCCGTTAGTTTCCACAGTGGGCCGTCCGTTAGTTTCCACAGTGGGCCGTCCGTTAGTTTCCACAGTGGGCCGGTCGTCAGTTTCCACAGTGGGCCGTCCGTTAGTTTCCACAGTGGGCCGTCCGTTAGTTTCCACAGTGGGCCGTCCATTAGTTTCCACAGTGGGCCGTCCGTTAGTTTCCACAGTGGGCCGGTCGTCAGTTTCCACAGTGGGCCGTCCGTTAGTTTCCACAGTGGGCCGTCCGTTAGTTTCCACAGTGGGCCGGTCGTCAGTTTCCACAATGGGCCGTCCGTCAATTTCTACTGAAACTGCCAATTTCGACAGAAAAATTAATTAAGGTTCCAAACCAAAACTAAAAATAATTAAGTTTCAGCGCGGATTCATGAGAGGGCGCTCCGAGCCGACAGCTTTCCCACTTGTGTCACACTTGTGTCACACTTGTGTCACACTTGTGTCACACTTGTGTCACACTTGTGTCACACTTGTGTCACACTTGTGTCACACTTGTGTCACACTTGTGTCACACTTATGGACCAACAAATTAGTGCACACGGAAAGCCAAAGAATGGAACAATCACGAGAAAGCGCCAAGCCATTACGACTACACAGCAACTTAGAAGGGGTCAGGATAAGGATTTGGGATGGGACGAGGGGATGGAATGGAAACAATATTAAATTAAAGTCCCCTTCTGCTCTATAACACCGAAATATACATTTCGCAATATGGAAAAGCAACATATAATGAAGGAGGCGAGGAACGACACTCACCTATGGTGTAGGTAGCACCGTCAATGTGGAAGGTGGCACTCTTGCACCTGTTGAAGGGACGGGCTGAACGACTCATGATGGCTCCGGTGCTGCAGGAGGATGAGGCAGAGAACCAGATGGAGGGGGACTCGCGACCACACGCAGCCCGGGAAAATGGCTGACTACCGGAAAGGATTTTGGAAAGTGGGTGCAATGAGGTAATGGCTAAGTGTTGTAGGGTAAGGTGTAGATTTTAGAGGTAAAGATTAGATCAGCGCTCCAGGAAAAGGCGTCTGGGAAATGAATCTATGATAATGAAGAAGCTAAGATCCTCTACAGTGTGAAAGGTCTTTGAGACGGCTATATATCTTTGACAAGACCAAAGGTCTATTACAGCGATGACAAGATCCTAGACAGGGCCAAAAGTCTATTACAGGACCGAATGCAATAGAGTTACAGAAGTTTAAACGGAAAGAGTCACAGGTGTGATAGGAAAAATCTTGAGCAGACAATGTAATTCTCAAATTTAAAAAAAGACCGAAGAGGAGGTGCCAAACAGGAGGAGACAACAGTGATATTAGTAAACACCCACACAGCAGTCGTAGCAGCAGCTTAAGAGTTACAGCAGCGTAGAGAGAACATAAGTGCCTCGTTGATTCCCAGAGTCGGAATGGCGGAGAATAAGGAAGACGCCAACAAATGTAGAGGACAGGATACGAGACGGTAAGAAGGGTCAGGTGATGGTAGGAATGGCGTGACTTGCTCTCGTCTATCACGTTCCGGAGCAGGAGCGGCGGTGGTCGACCTTGACCTCGCTGGCTTCCCGCATACTTCAGGCTGCCACCCTCCCCGAACACCCTCCTCCTCTTCCGAGATTAAATCTGAGCGATTTGTTGATGAGACAGTTTGGCAAACATCGAGAGCCAGAATCGCCTTCAACTTCTGCAGGAATGACCGTCGAGCTCAGCACCGAGTCAGTCCTCAAGCCAGGTTTTGTAGTTTGGATTATAATGAAACAAACATTGGGTGTGAATGGTGATACTCCTTCCACAGTAACAGAACTTGGTAGTCTACAGAAGTAGTATGCATGGGTATGTTCGCTGATGTAGTTGATGAGCGATGACCCTCGCTATGACTAGGGTCACACGTCGAGGGTCAATATGCTATTACCGGAGGTCCTCTTGGATCACCAACAGGTCGCGGCTCACCAGCGTGGAGAGTCCTGACGTTGATGTGGGTCAACCAAATCCGACTCTCCACCTCTTATATTTTACAATATTTTACTCTCCTGTGCTACGATATATCAAAATTTATCTTGGAGACAAAGTTATTTTTGTGGCGTGACACAACCGCGAGAAGAAAGCATTATCGGACGACCATGGAGAGCGGTAAGTCTTCTCATGGTCCCCTGGCGGCCGTCTACCTTCCCCTCAGCGAACCGGGAGAGTTTAGGGGAACTTGAGTGTGGAACCTTGAACGCCCAGTGCTTGCAAGTCCAGGAAAGGTGGGGATGATCGGGGTATGATGGTCTACTGTCACCTCTGCTGAGAGATCGCCTAAACAAGGTACAGGTGTAGGAGAAGAGGTACGCAAGACAGGTGGCTTATCTATAAACAGGTGTAACTGGGGGGGACCACTACCCAAACACAAATGCCACCGGAGATATTTGGCTTAATAGGTGGGCCCACGTGACAGGCTTTCAGGTGTTGCAGGTGTTGTTGTCTTCGGGTGAGGGGTGAAGGGGTGAGGGGGGGAGGTAGGTGTGGATGACACCTGACTGGGGGTTCCTGGCCTGTCTCTCACTGGAGAAGGCAGCCTGGCAGCCGCGCCTCACGCCGGCCAGAGAGAGAACACAGACGGAGGTCCGGCTTGGGGCCCTCACGCGCACACACTGACCCGCCTCTTCCACCACCACCACCACCACCAGCAGCAGCGCCTACCACGCCCGCCACCATCATCACTACCAACTCCACCCATCACCAACATCAAGGCTGTTACCGTCACTACATCCACCACACCACCGCCTTCCACCCGTCAACCCTTGCACAATCATTAATATCAACATCGCGGACGTCACCATCATTCACCCACATCACTCAACACTCAACTCATAAACTGCCACCACTACAACCACAACTCCAAACTCCATCCATCAACCACTGTCATCACCACTACACATGACCACCACAACATAGGACAAAGACACTGCCATGGGCCACTTGCAAGTCATACAGGCCTTAGGAAGTGGAGTCCCATTTATACTCAAATATTTTTACTCATAATTACTTGCTGTATTTAAAATGTAACACAGTAATTCCTTCAGTGACACTTCCTAGCAGTGGCAGTCGTCGGCAGCTCTGCTCTCCAACTAGCCATTAAAACCTTGTTATCGCTTAATATGTTCAATATGATTCTGTAGCTTCGAGTTCTAAACGAAACTTGAAGAACTGCTAAGGTTTGTAGTGCTTTAACTAAGCTACAAGAATGGTTTAGGGAAACCAGTCTTACCGCTCTAGAGGAGAAACGGGGCAGAAGGAACATGATCAGTATATACAAGATACTGAGGGGAAATAGACAATGCAGATAAGGACAACCCCTTAAAGTTGAGTGAAAATAACACTAGAGGACATTGGTGGAAGATGAAAATGAATCGAAGAAATGCCAGGAAATACAAGATCGTGTCCAGTATGAGTAGTCAAGTCAGTGGAATGGACTGAAAGAAGTTGTATAATCCACAACAAAAGAATTCGATCATCAGGTAAGTTCAAATAAAACGCAACAGGTACAACGAAGCTTGTAGGAGCGGCATAAGGAATTAGTTCACATGCATACACTCTCTAGCAGTGTCTGAATTTGACAAAATTCCTGATGCAATTAAAAGTTAAATGGACTTCATCTTAAAGCTAGAGTCATTGGTCTCCCGGTGGAAAGTTCACTCTCTTTCTTCCTTTCTTCTACTATTACTGCTTCCATGTCTCCTCTTCTCATTAACCTACATGCTGTGTAAACCTTTTCAAGTACGGTCTTACAGCACTCATACTGCGACCTCTCACACTTGCTGAGTGGTTTTCGCTAATCCAAGAATAGAACATTTTACCGTGGCTACCATACCACGGGCATTTTGTCGTATACACTACTGTCTCTGGAACACCATTTGGTCACTATTTGGTCCAGGAGACATCTCCCGTCACGCAGGGTGCAGTCGCACCTCCACAGATCTGCAGTATCATCTACTGATACTGGTAATGGCTCAAAAGGGCCACCACTTACGGGCTATTCATGTCCGTGCCACCTTTTGGGTGGCTTAATCTTCATCAATCAATCAGTCTCTGGAACTATATTTGTACCTAAGGATTATATTTTTCCTTCTCCACTATTGTATGAGCAACTTCGTCTTGCGTAATGTCTTAGTAACAAAGATCTCTAGTACACTCTTCACTCATTCCCTCACACACGCTGACTCTCATTATACTCACTCTCTTCCCACCTTACCAAGCATACCACGGAAGCTGATACTCGTTTAAATTCATCTTACGATCTCGCTAAAGACTCGAGGGACAGTGATCCAGGCGCCCTGAAGATAATGGTATGTCAACTGGTCCTTATGTCGCTATGTGAAGGAGTCTGTACAAAGCTTTGTGTATGTTTGTATGTGTAAACAGCTATTCCTTTAAGAACTGGAAATCAATAAAAGGCTTGGTGAAACGCACAGCACTCGAAGTGAAAAAACTATCCAAATTGTGTCCTGGACAGCTTTAAGATTTTTGTAAAGTATTATAATACAGCCTACCCAGATTCGTGAGTATAGGAAGGAAGGTATTTGACTGGGTAAACTGATTGTATTTCCAACACAGTCTTTGAGTTGTTGTTTAAGATTCGCTACCTAGAACAACGAGTTCCAAGTAGCACGGGCTATGGTGAGCCCGTAGTGGTCTAAGTCTTTGAGCGTTAGTGTTGGTGTTGGTGGTGGTGGTGGTGGTGGTGACGACACAATAACAATGTCCAGTAAACCTAAGCTGGAAGCAACACGAACCGTCACAGATTACCGGAAAATAAGACACACACACTCATCATCCTTTACCTTTTCTTCAACTTCTACTTCTGTTCCACCTCGTCCTTCTCTTCCTACTTCTCATGTCATACTTCTCCTCCTCCTCCTCCTCCTCCCACCGTCTCGACACATCCACCAAGGTCGCAAGTTTCTCTTGGCGGTGTTCCCACTTGGCGGCTGTGGTTCCTGCTCCGGAACTGTCCTTGCTCAATGGTCCCATTTTTCCTTCCGTCGCTCTAAGGCCTTCCTGTCCTGCCGCACCCTGGTCCTTCCCGTCCTGTCGCACCCTGGGCCTTCCTGTCCTGTCGCACCCTGGTCCTTCCCGTCCTGTCGCACCCTGGTCCTTCCCGTCCTGTCGCACCCTGGTCCTTCCCGTTCTGTCGCACCCTGGGCCTTCCTGTCCTGTCGCACCCTGGGCCTTCCTGTCCTGTCGCACCCTGGTCCTTCCCGTCCTGTCGCACCCTGGGCCTTCCTGTCCTGTCGCACCCTGGTCCTTCCCGTCCTGTCGCACCCTGGTCCTTCCCGTCCTGTCGCACCCTGGGCCTTCCCGTCCTGTCGCACCCTGGGCCTTCCCGTCCTGTCGCACCCTGGGCCTTCCTGTCCTGTCGCACCCTGGGCCTTCCCGTCCTGTCGCACCCTGGTCCTTCCTGTCCTGTCGCACCCTGGGCCTTCCCGTCCTGCCGCACCCTGGTCCTTCCCGTCCTGTCGCACCCTGGTCCTTCCTGTCCTGTCGCACCCTGGGCCTTCCCGTCCTGTCGCACCCTGGGCCTTCCCGTCCTGTCACACCTTGGTCCTTCCCGTCCTGTCGCACCCTGGGCCTTCCCGTCCTGTCACACCCTGGGCCTTCCCGTCCTGTCGCACCCTGGGCCTTCCCGTCCTGTCGCACCCTGGGCCTTCCCGTCCTGTCACACCCTGGTCCTTCCCGTCCTGTCGCACCTTGGTCCTTCCCGTCCTGTCGCACCCTGGGCCTTCCCGTCCTGTCGCACCTTGGTCCTTCCCGTCCTGTCGCACCCTGGTCCTTCCCGTCCTGTCGCACCTTGGTCCTTCCCGTCCTGTCGCACCCTGGGCCTTCCCGTCCTGCCGCACCCTGGGCCTTCCCGTCCTGTCGCACCCTGGTCCTTCCCGTCCTGTCGCACCCTGGTCCTTCCCGTCCTGTCGCACCTTGGTCCTTCCCGTCCTGTCGCACCCTGGGCCTTCCTGTCCTGTCGCACCCTGGTCCTTCCCGTCCTGTCACACCCTGGTCCTTCCTGTCCTGTCGCACCCTGGGCCTTCCTGTCCTGTCGCACCCTGGTCCTTCCCGTCCTGTCACACCCTGGGCCTTCCCGTCCTGCCGCCTGTCTTTCCTGGGTCTTCCCGTCAATGGCCATTAACCAAAGTCAAGATCACATTACCCACGATGAAAGTCACAACAACTCAGGTCATATATCATCGTCCTTAAACCCGCAACCTCATTTTATTAAAATGTTTTTTTTTGTAAAATCCTATCGGATTTACAATATTTTAACATCCCCCCTCCCCCCGTTCCTCTCCTCTGAGGTGGATGCTGTTCTCCAGTCCCCGCATTACTGCGATCCGTCGCTACCCACCAGTAGACCATAAGGTTAATGCCATTACGCAAAACATTAAATAGCATTAACCTCCATAACCGCCATATTGCTGAAAATGTTTCATGTTTAATGACCAATGGCATCCCTGCCCAAACTGGTTGCCTGTTCGCGCTTTACCAGCTGAAATATACGGCCGAAATATACGAGAGCATTAGCTGGGAGGGGGTGGGCCACGGTCGGGAGGGGGTGGGCCACGGTCGGGAGGGGTGGGCCACGGTCGGGAAGGGTGGGCCACGGTCGGGAAGGGTGGGCCACGGCCGGGAGGGGGGTGGGCCATAAATCGCGGACAATTTGGATGCGTGCATGATCGCTGCTTCAATCTCAGCAAGGCACCTGTAAGGTAATAACACCGACCTTGCTTCCCGGAGCACCTTATTGAACTATGACCTCAAACAGTGCAACACTGTCAGAGTTAAAATACAAAATCTTCTTTAAATAAGCGGCTGGCTGCGAACAAGTACACAACAGACATGCTCACCACCTATAAAATTCTCAGAGGAATTGACTGGGTTGATAAACATAAACTAGACATCGTTTGTCGTCGTCTCTTCGCCTTCTAGTGTGTGGTCTGGTCAACATACTTTAGCCACGTTATTGTGACTCATCGCTTGCAAACTTAAACTGTTTTGCACGGGTGGAAAACAAACAAGGGGATACAGATGGAAAGTTAGTATTCAAATGAGCCAAAGAGACATTAGAAAGAATTTGCTTAGTGTCAGAGTTAACAAATGGAATGTCCTAGGAAGTGATGTGGTAGAGGCAGACTCCATACACTGTTTCAAATATAGATATGCAAGAGCCCACTAGGCTTAGGAACCTGTACACCTGTTTATTAACTGTGTTATGAATACAACTCCAGGAGTGAGATATACAAATCCAGGTGTCATGAATACAACTGCAGGTGTTATGTATACAACCCCAGATAACACCAGAATTCAACAGGGGAAACAAGAAGGCTAAAAAGACAATATCTTACGTGACTCTCAAGAAGTATTTGACACGTCGTCGTCAAAGATGGTATACAAGGCTTGGAGACAAGCTAGAATAACTAGGAAAATACTGACCTGAATACTAGAGTACCTGAAGAACAGAAAACAAATTCACAATCATGAGGTATCGTGCTAGAGGGATCCTCAATGCTTGCTCTTGGGACCAATGTTGTTCCGAATTTACGTAAATGACTAGTGCTTGGAGGAATAAACTACATGGATAGGTTAAGGGAACTAAGCATCACAACCTATGAGGAAAGTAGGAACAATAGAGATATAATCACTACATACAAGGTACCGACGGAAAGAACGAATACAAACTGTTTAAATTAAGACAAAGCAAGACATCAAGCCATTGGTGCAAGCTGGAAACGCAAATGAGTCGAGGCAATGGCCTTGAAGTAGTAGTCGTGGTAGCCACTCCCCTTCACAACATAGGCCAGACACAACAAAGAATCAAGTGGTAGAAGTTAAACTAAAAAGGACCTGGAACAACAAGGCTAGAAGGCAGGACATGAAGGAGTAAGAGTAAGGTCCCAATCTACACAGTAAAATAACAACGTACTGGAGTGAACGATATGGAAGAAAATGCAAGATTGAACCAGTGAAGAGCAGAGGTGCCATAGGCACAATCAGAGAACACTGTATAAACATCAGAGGTCCGCGGTTGTTCAACGTCCTCCCAGCGACTATAAGAAATATTGCCGGAACAACCGTGGACATCTTCAAGAGAAAACTGGACTGTTTCCTAAGAGAAGTCCCGGATCAGCCGGGCTGTGGTGGGTACGTGGCTCTGCGGGCCGCTCCAAGCAACAGCCTGGTGGACCAAACTCTCACAAGTCGAGCCTGGCCTCGGGCCGGGCTTGGGGAGTAGAAGAACTCCCAGAACCCCATCAACCAGGTATCAACCAGGTACCTCAATTTGACGCAGTCACTATTAGGAGGAAGGAGGACGAGGAGGAGGACGCAAAGGAGGACGAGGAAGAGGTCATGGACAAGGAAGAGGTCATGGACGAGGAGGACGAGGAAGAGGTCATGGACAAGGAAGAGGTCATGGACGTGGAGGACACTGCTTGTGAGTATACGTATTCGTGCAATCAGAAACTTTATATTATTTTGAAGTACACTTGTTAGAAAAATGTAATAAATATATTGGTTCCTGCGTCTTGGGTCTTCAAGAGACGGCTGGCTGACTGGCTGGCTGGCTGCCACTCAAAAAACCCACTCAACTCCCTCAAAAGGCCACTCAAAGGACATATTGCAAGCAACCCACGGCACACTCTCGTTGCCTTCGCTACACGTGTCTTGCCAGACCGACGCCACCAGGGCCTCAATGACGTCTCTCAGTGGCACTTGGGTGTGCTCGGCTTCAAGTACCGGACATCTTCAGACGCACTTGGCTCTTCCCAGTTCCACCCTCGGAAGTCGCCTCCAGTATCATTTGGACATACCAAGTTGCAAAGCCAGAAATGACATCTATGACACTTTGATCCGGTCGGTTGTGAGATACCCCAACAACTCCCTCCCTTTCACTTCGGTATGAAAAGTCTAAGCCTTTTTATACTGTCCTAAAGAGCGTGTCATTGTAGGATGTTGCTTGACCGGCGCTACTGCCACTGCCTCACGACTGTTTAATGTCACAAGGTTCACTCATTCGCGTCATTTATAAATGCAAAAGTGGACGTGTTCCTTATCCCCTTTAGTGACCCCTTGTTCTCAATCCTCTTCTCACCCTTCAAAGATCTCCTTTTACGCCAGAAGGGGAGATGAATCAGGCCGGAGCGACAAAGGTTCGGAAAGGAAGATTTCTACGATAAAAAGTTAGTATGTTTAAACTTTGTTGGAACATTGTGGGAGAGAGATGTCCTCGCTGGAAGGAGACGAACGAAGGAGAGATGATCCTACTGTAGGAACGGATGGCCGTTAATGCTGTATGCATGAGTAGGAAGGCAACATATAATGATGTGGGATTGATGGATTGTTTCAAGCGAAGGTTAGACATTAATGAATGAGTTTGGATGCATATAAATAGGAGTTGCCTCGTCTGGGTCATAGACCTTCTGCAGTTTCCACCAAACTTATGTTCTTATCGAAACCACAGCGAACGTTCTTAATGATAGCGATGAATCAAAGAGTCAGGAACTTCAAATATTTAACCTTCATAACACAAACTTTGGCTTTTATTTCTTAACGCTCTGGAGAAAATGATCAAATACTGGACATGAGTTCCAGACTCCCACATACTGGAACAGATAAACAGACACTCCTTCCGTTCCAGACTCCCACATACTGGAACAGATAATCAGACACTCCTTCCGTTCCAGACTCCCACATACTGGAACAAATAATCAGACACTCCTTCCGTTCCAGACTCCCACATACTGGAACAGATAATCAGGACACTCCTTCCGTTCCAGACCCACATACTGGAACAGATAATCAGATACTCCTTCCGTTCCAGACTCCCACATATGAACAGATAATCAGACACTCCTTCCGTTCCAGACTCCCACATACTGGAACAGATAATCAGACACTCCTTCCGTTCCAGACTCCCACATACTGGAACAGATANTACCTAGTTGTACTTACCTAGTTGTGCTTGCGGGGCGTTGAGCTCTGGCTCTTTGGTCCCGCCTCTCAACTGATAATCAACTAATGTACAGGTTCCTGAGCTATTGGGCTCTATCATATCTACACTTGAAGCTGTGTATGGAGTCAGCCTCCACCACATCACTTCCTAGTGCATTCCATTTGTCTACTACTCTGACACTGAAAAAATCTTTCTAACGTCTCTATGGCTCATTTGAGCACTCAATTTCCACCTGTGTCCCCTAGTGCGTGTGCCCCTTGCGTTAAATACTCTTGCCTTTATCTACCATAAGCTTATACTTTCATACACGTAAACATATGTTTATTAACATACAATTTGCAAGCTAGTGTTGAAGAAAGGTTGTACAGCCAGAGACAGGTGAAAAAGAAAAAAAAATATGACATATAGACTAACAGCACAGTCACACACACACGGAATAACATCAGCGGCGTACGCGAAGCTGGAAAATAATATTACAACTTTCTGTACCCACGATGAGGTGGTTGCTATCTACGTAGGAGTAGAACTAGAGGATTCACCACCGGCAGCCAACCATTGCGTCATAAAATAAAAGAGACCTTGTAAAAGTCTCGAAGCCTTTTGCCTGTTGTAAGGTAAGTCCCATCATTATGAATAATGGATATCAGAGCTAAGTCCCATCATTATGATAATGGGATATCAATAATTTGATATGATTGAGACATACAAAATACTAAATATACAGCAAATGCTAAATTTGAATGACAAGAGTGTATGGGGTTAGATGCTCAGAGAAGCAATAGGGACATGCAAACATACGTCTTCATGGAGGGCAGAAAGCAAGTAGAGACAAGTGGAAGAGGTAATGGTTGAGGATAATTCAATATTTACTAATATATATTAGATAATAGCGAATCCTTTTAAGACGATCGACAGGTAATAGGGTGCAGGGACCTGCGTAGCTATAGCCGAAATGTCTTATTAAGTACGCACTCAACTGCACGGACGCACGCGCGCGCACACACTCACACATACACACACACACACACACACACACACACACACACACACACACACACACACACACACACACACACACACACACACAACACTGGTTGAATCCTTGTGGATTCTCACTGAACACTAATATTATCTTCTACCACCCCCATTCTTTTGTATGTACACATATATATTTGTTTTATTTAAACTTTGTTACAAAAATGGAGTTACATATAGGGTACAAAGATGATTATCACAAGTTGTCGAGTTCCTCCAGCTCCTCAGATGGCGGGCAGGAACCCTGAATGCAGTGTGCATTTCCCCTCTGTATCGCCACGCTGAGGCGCTGGAAAAGGAAGCTGGCAGCTCTAGGGTCCCTTGTTGTTTCAATTAGCCTAGAACCCAGTTCCATAAAAAACTGTTAGCCCTCTTACCCCAGGCGCAGAGTGTCTCAGAATATGTATAATTAAAGGAGTATCTAAGACTATAATTTCTACTACGCTAAAAGTGATGGATAAGTGGATATCACCGATTTTTTTTAAATTCAGTAACCAATCGCAGAGAGGCAGTTTTGAGTTCAGCCAATAGATCCTTGCCACAGGAATCTTGACCGCTTTGCCAGTCTTTAGCAACTTCTACGCATTTATCAGTCATTATTTACCAACAGTCGCCCTTCGACCTACAAAATGAATCATAAATTAACTGGTACCTCGCCACTAACGACTCATCGATAGTTACCTGTCAATAAACGACTCCCCTTACCGTCCAAGTGGTTGGGCACCATTCCTTTCCCCCGTCCCATCCCAAATCCTTACCGTGACCCCTTCCAAGTGCTATATAGTCGTAATGACTTGCGCTCTCTCCTGATAGTTTGCTTCCTTCCAGTCCCCCTTATATACAATATAACTTTCCTCCCTTCCCTCCGGCAGGCTCAAACAAAGCACTGTAATAGCTGTGGGTGGTAACGTCGTTATGGAACAATGAAAGTCATCATCATTGGTGGCTCGAAGCCGTCCCCTCCAACCCGTCCTCTTGGATTAGAGGTTTATATTTGCGTGACACAGACTCCCACCACCTGCCACAGAGCATTATATTGCCACTGTTGAACTGTTCAATCTAAGTATTTATTGTCAACATGGAAACTGATCATCTCACGACAGGTGAAGATGGAAACTGATCATCTCACGACAGGTGAACATGGAAGCTGATCATCTCACGACAGGTGAACATGGAAGCTGATCATCTCACGACAGGTGAACATGGAAGCTGAACATCTCACGACAGGTGAAGATGGAAGCTGAACATCTCACGACAGGTGAAGATGGAAGCTGAACATCTCACGACAGGTGAAGATGGAAGCTGAACATCTCACGACAGGTGAAGATGGAAGCTGAACATCTCACGACAGGTGAAGATGGAAGCTGATCATCTCACGACAGGTGAAGATGGAAACTGATCATCTCACGACAGGTGAAGATGGAAGCTGATCATCTCACGACAGGTGAAGATGGAAACTGATAATCTCACGACAGGTGAAGATGGAAGCTGAACATCTCAAAACAGGCGGTGTCGGGTATTATCGCCTCAATAGGTGACTGATTTGTAATCCGATTTTAATGACAATTTAAATAACTGATTACCCTAGTCAAGGCAGGTGAAGGCGTTTAACTGTCTTAATCCTGTAATGACAGTCCCAGCACACCAAATAAAAGCTATCAGATCTTCTTATATTCTTTACAACCACCATTACCTGTAAAAACCACCACCATTACCACCGGCACACCAACCCAACATCAGAAATCTAAGGGGACTTCTCCCCTTAGATTCGTTAGCTGCTTGTGGCGTTTATTTGTTGCCCCCCTTACTCGTCTCCCCTCTTTCCTCATTACACCCAGGCATCCAGCCCAACCCTCCTCTTAAAAGAACGTCACTTTTTTGGCTCGTATGCGCGAATGGCCAAATTTGGACGTAATTTGAAATGAAATCGACTCACAAAGTGACGTTCTGTTCCTTTATTTTCATATTTTTTCTTTTTAAATTACGTCCAAAATTCGGCCATACGGGCAAACGGCCAAATGTGACGTTCTTTTTAAGAGGACAGGTTGCCCAGCCGCCTGTCTAGCCGGTACATAATTACAACTTTTGGGAAGTCAAAGCCACCATCACCATCATACCCACCACACATTTTCATCCTTGTCCAACACCACGACCATGATTGCAATCCTCACTATGACCGCTATCACCCACCACCACCACACTCACAATCACCGTCATCCTACACAATAACCTCCACCCCTCACAATCACTAGTCACTATCTCAGCTTAGTAATGTTCCAGTGGCCTGTTGGGCATTTCACCACAATGCTGATATTTCCTCTCTTCTTTTGAAACCTTCTTACCTATTTCCCTTACTATCCAATACGTTGTAAATTAACTTCAGTTTTTACATTGTTCCCTTTCATTAAAATAAGTGGTTTGTAGTTCGTCGAATTCTTGTACCAACCTAGAGATCCAGATGTTGCTGTGTTGCTGTAAAGGTACATTTTCTGCATTGCTCTATCTTCAATTACTGTCTTAATGTGTGCTAGACTCTCTGGTATTTAAATGTCCATATTCATCCTCTTAGTTCAAGTTTTGGAGATTCATCTGCCACTGTCATTCCCTGGCATTCCTACATGACCCGGCACCCAAGCTAATGAGTCTTTGACGAGCTTGGGATCAGGTGGATGTTGTCATATAAGTGTTCTTGTTGCAAGGTTTCAGTGGCAGTTGTCGAATCTGCATCTACGATAACACGCTGTCGGTGTTCACCAAGAACATGTTCCAACGCCTTTTAAGTAGCTAGCATCTCTGTTTGAAAACTTGAGCATTCATCTGAGCGTCTTCAACTAACAACAGAATTTCCTGTCGTAACTGCAGCTCCAGAGTCTTATCTCTTATTGTCTACTGATCTGTCTGGGTAGTCTGTCAGCCTGACAGTGATATGGGTTAAATAATGGCATGCAGAACACGATTATTAACCATTCGTGTTACTACTACTACTGCTGTTGCACTTGTGGTGCACAGCTGTCACCACAAATACTCCAACACCAGTCACCACCATCACCACCACTGAAGCTACCACCCCGAACCACCACCACTGAAACTACCACCCATAAACTATCGCAAAACCTGGGAATTATGTAAATTAGAACATAGCACCCTTGCTACGTAGAATGTAAACATATTCTCCCGCCTGCCTCCTTCCCGGCGGCAAGAGGGAACACTTCATAATTTACACTTATTAGGAGGAATCCCGTGTAAATGAAGACGAAGATTTACATTTACATATCGGCCAAATAAAATAGTTCTTTTTTTATATCATTATTGTGTTGTGAAAAAAAAGGATTTACAAAAGCTTCCGAAAATGGAGTAGTGTTTACTAAAGAAATAAGAGAGTAGCAGTAGTATAGTAACAAGTATTAAGCCCTGTGTTAACAAGAGAGCCGGGTCATGTCAATACAAGAGAACATGGGAACTACACAGCCACACACATCCACACACACACACATCCTCCTCACCCACACCACACATCCACCAGGTATCTCAACACACACCAAAATACATCATCCACACTACCACCACAATACACCACCATACATTACTATCACGATTATTCACCAGACACTCCACCAGCACAATTCATCACCACACACACTACCACAATACACTACAAATACAATTCATCACACAGACCACCACAATTCGTCACCAAACACACCACTACCACACCACTACAAAACGTTAAACATATCACTGCCACTCACACTATTCATCTAATTGTCAAAGGAAATGGTGATAATTAAGTGATTCTAAATGATAAAATGTCTTTCAGTATCCTTAAGTGTATTCTTAAGTGATCTCTGATGCTCAGCCACCACGATGGAACCGAATAAACACCAGGTCAGTACCAGCTAATATCTCTGACTTCCAACTCGCTGTCAGCAAATGTCAGCTAGCCCCATAACTCTTGGTGCTGGCGGTCAGGTGCTGAAATTAAGTGTGGAAGTCGATGCTATGTTTAGGGCTGACGGTCTACTGTGTGGCTGACATTCTGGGTTGTTTGGATGACTTTGTGAGGCGTCTCTCTGACGTTATGTGAATGTTGCTTACATTTTATGGAGTGCGGCTGACGTTTTATAGTTTGTGACTGATTTATGTGGCGTTTGCTGCCTAACGCTCACGTTGTGTATGATAGCTGACACTACATAGTTTGTCTTGCCACTAACTTGACAAGATGGGATAATTGCAACGAGTAATCAAGAAAAGGCTAACCTGCTAGCAGACCATTTCGTTGCAAAAATACAAGGCCCTGGAAGGAACTTAAGAATTACGTAGAATCACTGCAGGTCTGTTGGCCCATACTAGCAGAGTCCCGTTTATATCCATCCCCTCTGTTGGTCCGTAGTAAGTGGGTGGCATTATATCCACCCCCTCTGTTGGTCCGTAGTATGTGGGTGGTATTATATCTACTCCTCTTACACGTGTACCTATCTAACAACTTTCATGCATATATTAAACAGATTGTCTCAATAATAGTGGCTGGTAGGTCATCTCATTCATCCACAAACCTATTTCCAAACAAGATGTAAATAATGAAGCTTTAGCTGAAATATGAGCTTACCACTGAAGATCCAGCTGGACCAGATATGAAACATTGTTAAGATAAGTTACAAGTAAACTACATGATTTTTTAACTGTTAAACAAGCTAAATATGTAAGCTATATATAAGATACTATTACACAAGTTTAAACTGAATCTGTCACCAGTTCAAGCTTTGTCTAAGCAGTAACTTAATAATTGAAGCTTTATCAGCAGGTAACAGCAGGCTAAAATATAAAAAAATATCCGATCGGCTCAACCAATCTAAAAAAAAACTTAGGAAAAAATAAATGAACACCGGATTTTCAATTTAACTTGGGCAGTTAATTCCATTCACTTTAAGATTATCTTTTGGGAAGTTCTGGTGGTGGTGTGAAGCGAACTGCTCCTGTCAGATTATCTACCGAAGCCCCTTAGCAGTGATACTGGTATTAATGGTATTAATGGTATTACTGATTCTACCTACACCACCACCATTACTTCCCATATTTCTACCGCCGACAGCAGCAGCTACCACTACTGATGTTGTCACTACCAACATTGCTAGTACTAACTACCAGCACTAGTAATAGTTGCTAGATACCGTTATTATCACCCACACTATTACCATCTGTTGGACCCTATTTAAAATGCCAAGTGTCACTGCCACGTGACTCACAGAGATCTTAAATACAACAAAATCAATGCACAAAAGTACGTGATAAGGAAAACGGAATACTAGGATTTATTTCTAGAAGCGTTAACACCAAGACGACTATTATTTTTGAACAAATCCATCAGAAAACACAGAAATCACAATAGCGTGATGCATCAAATAACCAAATCCACAACGGCCGTGACGAGGATTCGAACCTGCATCCGAGAGAATCGTCACGGCCCTTGTGGATGTCTTCAATCCATCAAGGAGCGCTGACGAAGGGTTCGAACCTATGCGGGTTTAGGTTCGAACGCTCATCACGCCTCCTGTTGGATTTGTTCATTAATATAGTCAAGTTAATGTGATTTTTCTGTTTATTATTATTCTCCGGCATCGTCTTATCCTCAACCTTATTCCTATATTTCAACCTTCTCAATCTTCACCTCACTTTCTTACCTTCTATAATGACTTCTCTGCCACTATTGTATAATGACTTCTCTGCCACTATTGTATAATGACTTCTCTGCCACTATTGTATAATGACTTCTCTGCCACTATTGTATGATGACTTCTCTGCCACTATTGTATGATGACTTCTCTGCCACTATTGTATAATGACTTCTCTGCCACTATTGTATAATGACTTCTCTGCCACTATTGTATAATGACTTCTCTGCCACTATTGTATAATGACTTCTCTGCCACTATTGTATAATGACTTCTCTGCCACTATTGTATAATGACTTCTCTGCCACTATTGTATAATGACTTCTCTGCCACTATTGTATAATGACTTCTCTGCCACTATTGTATGATGACTTCTCTGCCACTATTGTATAATGACTTCTCTGCCACTATTGTATAATGACTTCTCTGCCACTATTGTATAATGACTTCTCTGCCACTATTGTATAATGACTTCTCTGCCACTATTGTATAATGGCTTCTCTGCCACTATTGTATAATGACTTCTTCCACTATTGTATATTGACCTTTTTGCCACTATTGTATAATGACATCTCTTCCACTATTGTATGATGACTTCTCTGCCTCTATTGTATAATGACTCCTTCCACTATTGTATAATGACTCCTTCCACTATTGTATAATGACTTCTCTGCCACTATTTTCTTTACACATCATGATAATGATCCAAGACGGACATTATGATCCAGAAAATTATTCATTTTCAGATGTATGGGATGATTGAATAATAAAATTTGTATAAAATATACTTGTTGTATAATATTGTATTGATGCATGATGTAGCATTGGTATTTTTTGATGTGGCAAGACAATGCTCTGCACACCCTGCAACATCATTATAAATTATGAAGATAATGAAGAACCAGAAGTACATTGTAACATCAAATTGGTCTTCACTCACCCCGTCGTCTCAAGCGTTCCCAACGTCGCTAAATTGACGTACTAAATTGCTTGAATTCTTGACTTGTCCTCGTTACCTGTGCCTGACTTGTTTTAACATGGTTTTTTGACCACGTCCACGTTAAAAAAAAAATACAAATATTTCTGAATATGAATAATAATTTCAAAATGTACAAATCTACAAAGAAATTTATATCAGATTTATTTTTAATTGTAAATAATCTGATATAAAATCCAAGTAATAATAATTTCTGCGCTTTCTTTGGCGGGGAAAAATGCAAACCGCGGTTTTTCCTTTTCCCCTCAAGGATCTAATTAGAGCAGGAGAGGGTGGGGGAGAACCAGGGACACACCTGGGGGGGGGGGGGAGGCTGCGGGTGCGCAACAAAAATGTGTTTGCTGTGACTGAGTTCCAGCTCCTGTTCCCCGCCTCCCTCCACTGGTCATCTGGTGTGATGATTGTCGACTCTTTATCATATCTGTTTATTACTATATTTCCTTAAGTCACCACGGTCCTCTGGAGTTTTAATTTTTTCTTATATTTGCTGGTACTCTTCCTTTCATTTCAGTTATTACAGCGCTGGCTATCTTGCCGATATACTGTATTTGTATCATTAGTGTCGTGGTCATGTCTCCTTTTGTTTTTTATAAGGTGAAATTTAATTATCATATCTTATCCTCGTAACACACTCCCTCAGGTCCTAGAGAAACATTTGTGGTTTATTGATTTTTGTTGTAATATCGCTGCATATTCTTTGACTGGTCTCACATCCGTTGTGTATTCTGTTCTGGACAACTTTATCCAGACTGATAGGAAGACTGTTCTTATATACGCTAACTTTGCACATGTCACTTATGTTATCAAGTGCGTGGGCTTTAAGTGATGTCCAACTATGGTTTCCTTAATCTTTGTGGTTCCAACAAGTGCTTTTTAATTCTAAATCTCCCAATTCCCATCCCCATTACCTTGCAATTCTTGGGATTGAACTCTAGTATACACTTATTTGACCATTCTCAGATCTTGAAAGTCTTCCGAAGATTTTATTAAGAGGTCATCTGTTCTTATTCATCCAACCACTTGGGCTGGACGGTAGAGCGATGGTCTCGCTTCATGCAGGTCGGCGTTCAATCCCCGACCGTCAAAGTAGTTGGGCACCATTCCTTCTCCCCGTCCCATCCCAAATCCTTATCCTGACCCCTTCCCAGTGCTATATAGTCGCAATGGCTTGGCGCTTTCCTTGATAGTTCCTTTCCCTTCTGTCCTTATTTTCAGCAACAGAAACTGATGCAATTATATTTCCCATGGTAAGTTAGGTTAGGTTAGGTTAGGTTATTTTTCTCTACCTTAACGTGACTGCCTTCTGCTTGCGTGTGTTTGTGTGTGCGTGTACACTTGCCTAGCAGTGCTTACCTAGATAAGAATAGAAAACGAGATCCAGTTCTAAAACCTCGCCCCGTAGCTATTGTAGAAAGTATATATATATATATAGAACTTCCCCACTTTCTACACACGGGAGACATCTCCCGTCACGCAGGGTGCAGTCGAACCTCCACAGATCTCCAGTATCAGCTCTTGATACTGGCAATGGCTCAAAAGGACTACCACTTACGGGTTATTCATGCCCGTGCCACCTTTGGGTGGCTTAATCTTCATCATCAATCACTTTCTACAGGTGGTTCCTTCCACACAGTTGACTGGTAGTTCGTGCAACGAGTGGATGGTGTGGTTGGTTGTTCATGTACATAATAGATGGTGCGGTTAATATATATATATATATATATATATATATATATATATATATATATATATATATATATATATATATATATATATATATATATATATATTGCAAATGCTGCACCAAATATATCCACACATTAATTCAACCAAGAATAGAGTATAATAGAGTAGAGTCACCGAATCAAATCGTCACCTATATATAAAAATTATATCAAATTTCATTACAAACGCTTAAGTCAAAGTAATTAATTGCCAAATTTCCGTAAAACGGGATTACATCATTTTCAGCAGCGGCTTCTATAACAACCTCAGCCTTACGGCTAACAAAAGCCAAAGTCTGGTCCAGTGAGCAAAATGAATTCACACTTGACTTGAGCTGTGCAAAAAAATATTCTCTGAAATATACATGAATTAAATTTCTTTGCATTGCTGTAATTGCACTCGTTCTGGATTGTATTATTATTGGCTCATTTATTTAACATATTACACATGCACCAAAACACACTTTACAGCGCGTGTGTGAAACTTGACAGCGTTGTGTATCCTACAGAGAACGTCAGCGAAGCATTGTTCGAGAAATATTCACTAGTCAACATTTGTGAGTCGTGGGTGAAACGTTTTCAATCATAATCTGGGGTTTGAAAGCTGCATGAAATCACGTTTGCCCTTTGTTGATGAGGACGAGCTACTATCCCGCCAAACACACAACGAAACTACGACGTTGGTACAACGTTCGAACAAGTTTGAACACCTCCTAAACAGTTATAACAACCAATATAGCAAGTGTAACAAGGTTCTAATACGTCATAAACACGTTAAGCCAAGATGTAACAACGTTATTACAAGTTGTAACAAGCACAGAAAATAGAGACAGTTACGGTTTGTGTTTCCAGGGTAGTACCATACTCTATTTGTTAAGATCATATTGATTGGCATTAGAGTACCTGTTTGCTGTATAAGCCAAACATGCACGAGAAGCTTGAAGTATTGAAGTGATTATATGCTTCCGTTGCTCACTAATGCCAAATGAGTTCCATCATTAGCATACATACATGATACGAAATTACTCAGTGCGTGTAGAGAGAACACCAATCACAGCCATTTAATCACATGTTTGGTAGCGTATTCGTGCGAGTTGTAGTGAAGTTTAGTGATCGTATACGTTGCGTAGACACCGTAAANGAGAGAGAGAGAGAGAAGGAAGAAGGAAAAAAAAAAGAGTAATGGAGAAGAGAAAGAAAAGAACGTATGGAAAAAAAAAGATAAAGCGCAGATGGAGAAGAAAAGTGGCTGAGGTAGTGATGCTGGAGGCTGGTATCCATGGCAACGGGATATAAACACCTGGTAGAGCTGGCTTCTCCCCCCCCCCTCGTCACCTGTTCCCACCTGACCTCCGCCCACCCCCTCGACCCATACCATCTACGATATCTACGGTACCATCTACGGTATCATCTACGATAGCATCTACAATACACTGCGACCCTCTGCTTATCCCTTACTCAACCTCTTAGTCACTCTCTGACCCCATAATGACTCATTGATAACCCAGGTGGTGATCTTGGCGACCTGCCAAAACCTTGATGACCTCTGACCCCTGTAGGTCAGTGTGTTTTAATGACCTCTGACTCCTGTAGGTCTGTCTATTAATGACCTCTGACCCCTGTAGGTCAGTGTGTATTAATGACCTCTGACTCCTGTAGGTCAGTGACTATTAATGACCTCTGACTCCTGTAGGTCAGTGTCTATTAATGACCTCTGACTCCTGTAGGTCTGTCTATTAATGACCTCTGGCCCCTGTAGGTCTGTGTGTATTAATGACCTCTGACTCCTGTAGGTCTGTGTCTATTAATGACCTCTGACTCCTGTAGGTCTGTGTCTATTAATGACCTCTGACTCCTGTAGGTCTGTGTCTATTAATGACCTCTGACTCCTGTAGGTCTGTGTCTATTAATGACCTCTGACTCCTGTAGGTCAGTGTCTATTAATGACCTCTGACTCCTGTAGGTCAGTGGCTATTAATGACCTCTGACTCCTGTAGGTCAGTGGCTATTAATGACCTCTGACCCCTGTAGGTCTGTCTATTAATGACCTGTCATTCTTAAACAACTGTCATACAATAACAAAAACTTAATTGATTTTAAATTGAGATATATTACCTGATCAAATGGTTTATTCGTAACTACTTGTATAAATTGTTATAATTCATGCATTAAAAAACTTACATTTTAGATATGAATTTAATAACATATTACTTATAAATTGAACAGTGAGATAAGCCTGTTGGCAGAACTAAGTAGCAGTAATTAGTAAATATAATGCAGTTAAACAACAATTTCTTTCAATTAAAACAATTAACAGATATATTATAGAATACAGGATACATCACATAGCTTAATTTAATACAGAAAGAAAAAAAAAGAATAAAATGCTTAATGCTAAGCATTATATTATAGAAATATATAGAGCCTTTGCATTTATATTATCATGAGGTAGAGAGCCCGGATCAAACTCTGAACACAAAGCTCCTCTTTGAGGGATCTGATTTCAATAGGATTTATAGTGCTCGTCTATCAGCCATTCCTGTCTAACAGTCATTTCTTCCATTCACCCGGAGTGTATGAGTCTCACACACGTGTGGAGTGCAGGGTTCGAGACCCATGCAGTCCAGGGGGAATGGAATGCTTATTTCCACGGAAGTGTGGATGGCAATTTCTAGTCATTTCAGAATAATGTTTGAAAAACCTCACTAGAATTCTGTGGTTGTTCAATAAACCCGTGAACTATATGTTTAACACATCTTTAACCCTGTCCATGGAGGACAGAATAAAATGTATGTATTCTGGTTAGTATTGTAAATGTGTGGTCACGTCTGTAGTAGAAAATAATAATAACAACTACAATGCCACAGTGTTTAATTGAAAGTAGACAAGTGACCCAATGCATGTGTAAGTGTATTATTGAACCAAACTTTCGGATGAATCTCCATTGTTTGTGAAGATGCTGTAAACAACGTATCGAACCATGATAAAGGATGCAGGTGCATCTGAAAATTCCGATTTAATAATACACACACACTTGTATTGGGTCTTTCCATCGCCCTCAATGTAATGTTTGTCACGATGGCATCAGAGCCTGCCGCGGTAATATGGAACTTTTACGAGTTTGTGTGTGTCAGTAGGGAGTACCACGACTAGGTCAAACAATAGCCTAGATAATCAAATTGGGTGTTAATGAGATAACAATGTTGTAGGCATCGTGAAGAATGACGTTCCATCGTTTTCAGCCTGGATTTATAATCACCAGTGGCAGCTTAGCCACGAACTCATGTTTGTATATCTGTGCATTTATGTTTGTTCAGAACCCAGGAGTCATATATAGTTTGACTAAAAGTATGCACGGATTGAACGATACAAGCGAACTACATGCAATATTAGCCCAACGTAGTAGAAGTAAATACACACTAGTAGTAGGTATCCATCAGTCTCAGGAGACTATGGAGTTACGCTCTGGTTGTCGGTCTGGAGTGGCCTCTCCAGGGCGGAAAGCCAGGGTAGGTTGATATGGAGGAGAAGCTGTTACCCATGCAGCAGGTCCCCCCTCTCCACGGCGCCGAAAGTCTCCAATGGAAAGGCACCATTTTCGCATAAATATACTAGGAAGTCCCCACACACACATATCCAGGTAGTATACCCATACACAATAATATAACAACAACAGGAGACTCACCGGTCCTCACCACACTCAGGTAACTCACGAAAACTCACCGTGGTTGAGTACCAACTGCAAAGACCCCCACCTTACCTGAAACAGAACAAAAGAAAGAATTAAAATTCGGGTCCCAGTACAATAATGACAAAGATCTTTCTGTTACACAGTAAGTATACGAGATATTATTTGGAACACACAGACATCCCAAAAGCATGATGCATCAAAGGAACAAATCCACAAGTTCCGTGACGAGGATTCGAACCTGCGTCCGAGAGCATCCCAGACGCTGCCTTGTCGTAGCTCAGTCGATTAAGGCAGCGTCTGGGGATGCTCTCGGACGCAGGTTCGAATCCTCGTCACGGCTCTTGTGGATTTGACCATATTACTTGGTGTTTGAGGGTTGAAAGGACTCTTTAAACTTCATCAATATTGGAGTCAGTAATCAAATACACATTGATTTGCCTGTATTTACCTGAAGGCCACTATCTCTTTAGTGGCCTCCATGGGGACAGAAAGCCGGTGGCTTGTCAAAATTGTTCATGATGATTTTTTCTAGCTGAATTTTGAATGGAGTTTAATTCAATTGAATTCATTCCATTTTGAATGAATTGAATCTAGCTGAATTACATAAACATATGTACAAACACACACACACACGTGTGCTATCAAAGGCAAACACCTGACACATTCCAACTGTCATTTCACATTCTCTAGTGTAATAAACATCTGACTCGCCAGGTGTTTAATTATGCATACAAGTAATTACCTCTGAGATACCTGTACTGAGCTAGGGAGCAGTGTGTTGACTGAGCTTACTTCAAATGCTGACACATGCTGCCTCATGCTGGCACATGCTGACACATGCTGGCTCATGCTGGCACATGCTGACACATGCTGGCTCATGCTGGCACATGCTGACACATGCTGGCTCATGCTGCCTCATGCTGGTACATGCTGCCTCATGCTGGCACATTCTGACACATGCTGGCACATGCTGCCTCATGCTGACACATGCTGCCTCATGCTGACACATGCTGGCTCATGCTGACACATGCTGCCTCATGCTGAAACATGCTACCTCATGCTGACACATGCTGCCTCATGGTGACACATGCTGCCTCATGCTGACACATGCTGCCTCATGGTGACACATGCTGCCTCATGCTGACACATGCTGCCTCATGCAGGCACATGCTGCATCATGCTGGCACATGCTGCATCATGCAGGCACATGCTGGCACATGCTGACACATGCTGCCTCATGCTGGCACATGCTGCCTCATGCTGCCTCATGCTGACACATGCTGCCTCATGCTGGCACATACTGACCTGAATCGCCTGTTATCACCCTATTATCAAGAAACTGTCGTACTAAAGTGCCCTTATCCTAACACAACCAGAGGACCCAAAACAGAAAACGGGAGAGTATGTCACTTTCGGGAGCCGCTACCAATTTCTATAACAAAAATTTTGGCCTTAGATACACTATACGTCAAAATGCGCGCACATATGTGCCAGTTGAGTACGACGGGCTCACCATAGACCGTGCTGCTTGAAACTTTTTGTTCTAAAAGAACAACAAAGTCAAAATGAGACGCCAACCCGTCCTCCTAAGATGCCTTGACTTTACACCGCCATTCACGACCTTATCCTAATACAACCAGAGGACCCAAAACAGAAAACGGGACAGTATGTCACTTTCAGCACATGCACATGGACTTGGCTATATCTTGAGACTTGTTTTGTTGTTGTTAAAGATTCGTTACTTGGAACAAACAGCTCCAAGTAGCACGGGCTATGGTGAGCCCGTGGGTACTTGTTCTTATATCCTTGAGACTTAAATCCATCCTGACCTGTCTCGACTTCTCGTAGTTTCAAATCCGCTAACCTGAGGTTGAATAAATCCACCAGGGGTCACTAATCCAGTTGAGGTGGCCCCTCTCTCACACCAGCTGAAGTACCAACTATAATACCAGAACTAGACAATATATTTTACTATTTCTCAGCTAACCCATTA